>JADLZK010000817.1:0-98642 GCA_015847255.1 Hyparrhenia diplandra | reverse complement strand
TAGAGGTGACCACCGTGGCCATCGCGCTGGGGGGGAGCGGCCGAGGCGGCGGCGCGGCAGGGATGCCAGCGTGCTTCCGCTAATGCCGAGCACGGCGCAGGAGATTGACGACTGACACTGCACACAAGCAAACTAATCACAATTCGCAACTAGAGATCCTATCAATATCTCCAACCCATCTGTTTCCATCTCGTCCGGGCTATATCCCTACATGCCTGCTGGCCGATGCCGAAAGGGTATAGACACGCACAAAAACATCACCTTTTCTGCCTCTGGTAATCTTAGCCTCGAGTTATCTACAACTGTAGCTTATATCCAATCCTGATCAGAGTAAGCATATTACTGCCGATAAATCGGCTAAAAAAATCCAAACACGCATCTCTCGTTTTCCTAGCTAGAGTACGCGTCAGTCGTCACTGTTACCCCGGTTTGGAAATGTCACCAGGCAAACTACAGCCCGGGTTCGGACAGCAACGAACCAGTGAAACCAAGGAATCACCGCAACCTATCACTTCTTTCTTTTGTTTTTTCAGACAAAGTTGTGGCTTTTTAAGTACACTCTCCTCCATAAAAACGCACATACGCGGATCAAATCCATCGACGTACCCTAGTATACTACGATTCTCTATTTATATCCCCTTTGCCAGATCAATACGACAAGAACGCAGCTCGATCATCCTGGCTCTCCACCCTGGAGAGACCGAGGCGTCAGGCGTGACCTAAAACCATTATGTGGCATCCATGTCCTGGACGATCCGGATCACGTTTGATTCTTACAAAGCTGTGTTGCGGCGATCGATCAAATTTCACCATGTGTGTACATCTAATCCGATCCAGCAGTAACGCGCCGCGGCATGGTGAAAAGAATCAGTCTATCAGGCGAGAGCACCAATAGAAGCTCATCGAGGTAGCAGGACAGCGGCACTTGTACTATAGAAAATTTTAAACGTCTGACGTGAAAATGCATAGGAATTTCCTTAACAATTCACCATTTTTTCCCCGGCGTCAATTGCTTTCACAGATGATCTCGCAATTAAGCCAGCCACATCCATAAAACTGTTTTCGGTGGCCCGGCGCGCGCGACTTCGTTACAAACTGGCCATTGTTGTCAGTTAGCGACACAATCAGGGTGCCAAATCGCATTCGTCTAACGATCGGTTCACTCAATGATTGGCAAGCTATTTTTTAGTGTTAGAAAAAAAAGAGAAATCTCTGGAACGAATGTCATTTCGAGAGTAACATGTTACACGTACATTCGTTCCATGCCCGTCAAGCAATTTTTAAGTTAACATGGTCGCTGTCACCAGCAATTAATAATCTTTTCTTGGTTTCTCAACAGCGAAAAGATCTGCTGTCGTAGGGAATTGCGATTGTGATTGCGACGACCAAACAGAGAATGATGTACTACCTATATAGTGCGAGGACAAAGAAGGCCAGGCCAGGGCAGGCTCGTGCGTGTGTGCCCGTGTGTGCTCTCGGCAGCGAGATCCGCAGATGATTGCACGGTGTACCGTCGTCCCTCGGTTCTTACCACGACGCAAGCACTGTACCTGCAACAGTGCGCGCGAGCACGGCGAGGCCGGACGGCGCGTTGGCGCCTTGCGCCGCGGCACGGCAACACAGGTGGCGGCGATTGCCTGTCGCGGCGAGAAATCGTGTCGATGACACACACCCACGGCTTCCATTTGCAAGAGAGAAACACGATGTATAAGTATAACCGACCAGTGATCAGGCAGGAGCAGTAGCGTAGCGAAGCCGTTGGCAGCTTCCGAGGCGTCCGTCCGTGGCACCAATCATTTCCCAAAGATACACCGTACGCTTCCTTGCTACTCTGGGCTGGGCTATCGATCGCAAAGTCCAAGTACATGTCTTTATGGATTTCCGTGCTTATTACAGGTCTTGCTAATGAGAGCAAGATCAGGTTTGCGATGTTCAAAGCGCCGAGGGTTAGTAACATGATGGCCTGCTTTCACGAATCCTGAATGTATGCCCTATCGAGCGAGACCGTCGTTCGATCGCAGGCAAAGATTTACCTCGGAAATGTGGCCACCATCTGAAAGCAGATACGCAAGTACTATATCATGCACAGCAAGTAGTGTTGTGTAACTGTGTTCATCAGTGATTATCATTGTCAGATATTCAGATCATCACGGCTAAGGACCCAATCTATTCTCGAGCTTCACTCCCACCTGACCAGTCGCCCCCTTCCACGAACTTACTGAGTCCTTCGGCGACTGCCCACGGCCCCAAGTGTCATATCGCGAAGATATGATATGGGTTCACGTCGATCGGCACGCAGCTAGCACGCCACGGTACAGGGCGGGCACGGGCGGCGCGTGTGTAGGCAAGCAACCGGAGCAGGCGCCCCCTGTTGCTGCGGCGTGAGCATGATCGTCTCAACACGTGATCGAGGGAGGCGTCCGTGGATCTTGCTCTGTACCAACGACATGAGTCGCGAGGGAGGTGGAATTATCAGGCCAAGTGCGTGTCGACGTGAAATGCCATCATGAATTCGTACGCTCACTCCTGGCTTCTGGATACCTGTCTCAGCTCAAATCTCGAAACAACAAAACAACCGAAGATCTTTCACGGAAGTGGGATGTCGACTGGTGTCCGGCAGGCCCATCATGCCGGGCCCAACAACATAAACGACCACGGCAACACAAATCGTTTGGGCTTAGCTACTACGTAGCCCTCGTGTACCTGGGCGCAGTGAATCCCCTTAAAAAAACTGGACGCAGTGAAGCTTTAGATTTAAAGAAAAAAACAATTTACCTCCCAGTTTCCGTGAAAAAAACCCATTTCGCCGCACTCATTTTTTATTTTTTAGTTTTTCAGCTGTCTATATTTTTTTGCAAAACAAAAACTCTGTTAAACATTACTCCTTTTTGTTTTGTATTGTAAGTCACTTTTAACTTTTTTTTTTGATATCCAGTTTTGTTATGTATCTAGATATAATAATACGCTCTGCATATCATAGTAAAAATGGATGAACTAAAAAATCAAAGTGACTTACAATTAAAATGGAGAGAATAAGTAATATCCTTATAAGAGAGGGTCATAACCCAATTTGGAAAAAACAAAAAGACACTAACAATCCCTAGACCTAATAGTGAACTGCGCTAACTCATGTGCTACATTTTTAGATCTCTACTAATCTCAACAATATCGAGCTTACAAAATTGGCCACCCAAACCATGAATCTCTTCAACAAAATGACACAGAATTGAACGATTACGTTTCTTTGTATGGATTTTGGAAACCACCGCATGACAATCAGACTCAAGAATCATCGGAACATCCAGTCACCCCTCAGCGCCATATTAATCCCCTCCAAGCATGTCCGAGCTTCAACTAATGTGTAGCCAGTCCAGCAACGAATAATGTGAATGAATTGTTCAGGGAGGCCTTAAAGACTTTCTTTGTATAGAAAAAATGGAAGAAAAATATTTATGTAATTAAAAATTCCAAATCTGAATTGTTCCTAAAATATTCGTATAGAATTTTTGTTTAGCTCAAGAAAAGAATATAGAACCAAACTTTAGACATTTTTCTCCTAATATTATGTTCTAACTTATGGTGCCTCCTGTGAAACTATGAGGATCTAATATGATGCATGTCTTGTTTTTTATTTGTTTATAGATACTCTAGTCATTAGCTCTAATCCTTATACTTTGACGACACATACTATGTAGGAGTTCATGTCACTTTGTGGATAACACGGATGTCTAGCCGCCTAATACTTGATCCTCTTTAAAACAAACACACAGAAGATAATTCACATCTATGAATGCACCTATGCGCACATATCCCTGTGAGCAATTGAGCTTAGACCAATTCACCATAGAAGTTACGATGTCAATGGACACATCATCTACTACCACTAGGAAATAGTGTCATATATTCATACAATTGCTTTGGGAAAATTAATCAACAAGGAAACCAACAAATTCAAAATACTCGTTAACTCATCTCCACATCATTCTCAAGTGTTAATTCTATGCTAAGAATGTAGTCCTCACTAAATGGGATTCATTTGCCTGTTTGTAATGTGTTGAAGAAATAGCAAACATCATGTGCAATGAAGGATGATTTCAAAAAATGGAAGAGACAAAAACAGTCAAAAATATTATAGCGCACAAGTTATGAAGTTTACATGGACCTTTTTCCTAAATTTATTTGCAAGGTTACCGAAGCCTTGGGTCCAAGAGGCTTTCCCAGAATACTGTCCTTTCGGCCTGGCTGGATTTGCCTAGTGAATGCACCATTGGGCCTAACACGGTGGCCCATATGCTGTTACGTGGAGGGCCGAGCCCCGAGCAATGCCGAACTCGCGATACAATGGCACCTTCGTTATCGGCTCATGGGGCCGAATCACCAAACTCCTAACCTGGGCTAGATGCCTGGGTCCATAGCGGACAAATGGGCCAACGAACCTCGCGGAGACGCGCCCGATTGTATCGCATCGTCGAATCGTACTCTGGAGTTTGTTGAGGCAGCCATCACACCTCTGCGTTCCTCCAACAGTCCAACTTAAGTTATCCTGGTTCCTGAAGCCTGGCTAATGGAGCAGCTTGCTGCATCCTCAGCAATAGACCAATCATTTTGGGCCACCTAATTCCAAGCCGTACACTTGTCAAAAAAAAATTCCAAGCCGTACCGTACGTCTGACCTACTGCAAGTAGCCAACTAGACGGCCTTCCATCCGGACGCGAATCCGGATCACATCCTCAGATGCTGAACCGGGCCCGCTTAGCAGAGATTCAGTAGTTCAAAAGACGTGCATTATTTCCCAAAAAGAACCAAAAAAAAGACGTGCATTATTTGATCGATGTGCGCTAACAATACAGTCACTAGCTCACACACGAAAGAGAGGTGAGACCTCAATGCAAGTTGCCATTCCACTGAAGAACACTCCGGGCAGCCAATGTCCCGTCCCAATCCCATCAAAGAACACGTCCAGGCGGGCCCCTCCTCACCACGCACCACCGAGGCTGGTCGCTCGCTTCCCCTGAATGAAAAAGATTTTTTTAAAAAAGGCATGACTTCATCATCGATATATCTCGCATGTGTTGCACAGCGGCGACCTGATCCGCGCCCGGATGGCGCCACGTACTCCGTACGTGACATTGCCCCGGCCGGCCGCGGTCGGCTTTGCACTGCTTGCAAGCCTTGCTTAGGGGCTAAGCTAAGCATGAGCGCGCGGGTGGCCGCGTTCGTGCACACGCACACGGCAAAGGTAACAAGGCCCACCTCCCGCACCAGGCGCTGGGAGAGGTGGTAGCCGCGACGTCGAGCGCCACCACTGCCTGCGCGCTGCGACGCGAGCAGCGCCCCGACAGGGAGAGGCGGGCGGGCGGGGTTTTCTCGTGGTGTGCGATTAACAAGTCCAACTTGCCCGGCCTCCGGCACCGGGTTGGGGCCGCCCGCGCGCGAGGTGGTGGTGGGCTTAGAATCTAGTGCTTGCATGTGTCACCGGGGCCGAAAAGCGCCGCATTATTACGCAGGAAAGGCCGGTCGCCTGCGAGTCCGCGACCCGCGTTCCCAGCCAGCCCAAAGGCGCCGGGCGAAGGGGTTGGTCTCCGTCGTCGCCACGATCCACCAACGACCGGTCGTGGGCGTGGCTCTCCGCTCGGCTCCATCGGCCGGTGCGGTGCGTGCGAGGCATTACACACCCCCATGCGGAGGAGGAGGTGGCTGGAAAAAAAGGAGGGCGGGCACGACGACGGCATGTGTATCGCGGCGGGATCGTGCTTTTGGCTGAAGCGGCCTGCTTTTGTCGTTGCAACCTTTGCAAAGCAACGCACGATGGACTTGAGGCGAGCTCGCTCGATCTCCATCTCATGGATTGGATGGGGTCAAAGCTCTCTCAGTCACAGGCGAATGTCAGCGTCGCGTACTCGCGTGTGGCAGGTGCGGTGGCCGGCGTCTCTATCAGTGGGCTGCTCTGTGTGTTGGGCCGGAGGCAATATCGGCATTCGCATACGCAGGATACGCATGCAGGTATTGGTGGTATTAGCTACTGTACGTGTGTCTCCTGACTGCTGTGCGCCTGTGTTGACAGCGACTTTTTTTTTTTGAATCTGGAGGGGCTAGGCGCCCCTACAGTGATTTATTAAAAGCAAGTTTTCTTAAACAAAGGATTACAGCTAGAGCCAATACAGGCGCACAATACAGTGATTTGTTGACAGCGACTTGGATAGTCAGGATTAGGGGAACGATCGTGTACACGAGAGCCAATACAAAACTCTACTATCTCAAACCCGCTTGCATCTATACCCATACACCTTCTGCCAAACACTACACTTGAACATGTAAAATCTTAGATGGACGTGCGGTACGACCTCAAACTAGGATAAACACTTTTTGTGTTTTGAGGGTTAGGCCGTCAATGATCACACTCAGAGACATTCTAATCACTCGTTGTGGTAACGAAACCACTAGCCGTTGATATTCTCTCATAAATCTAGTTTTTTTTTTTTTAAAAATACGTTTGACTCTAGATTCTAGAAGAACCAAAGACGTGCAGTTATTTTAGAAATACATGGAGCTAGCTCACCATAGTGAGTCGATACATGTTTGATTATCCTGCTCTACTTACTACTTAGCTTGCATAAATGTGGATCCACACCTGACCTCCAACACTTGGAGCCGGGAAGGACGAGGGTGATGGTTTATATACCACAGGGACCAAGCGGGTCGATTCGGCCCTAAGCGAGAGTACTCAACAAAGTCGGAATGAACAATAAATATGGGGTAAATTCTCAATAAATTGGTCGGAAAATCTCTCCTTACATAGTGCCACCGTACCCCTGGTATTTATAGACCATACCAAGGGGCGAGAAAGAATTACATTAGGGTTTGGCCTTTGTTGGTGACTACTAGCGAGCCAACCCGAGGGCAAAGGCATACTTTGCTTTCTAACCCTAGTTGTTCTGTGTCGCCTCCTCCCGCCATTGCAAACCCGTGACGAGGCCGACGCTCCCTGGTGAAGGCATCACGGCGGTCGAGTCCATTCAGCGAAGAGAGCGCTTAGCACATGTTCTGGCCGGGAGAATGGGTTGGAGTCGGGATCCGCGATTGCCATGAGGGTCAATGCTCACGACCCTACGGTGAGTGTGGGGATCAATATTTTGGGCGACCCCAATCCGTCAATCAAGACCCTCGACATCATGTCTCGGGGCGATTCTAACCAAGGACCTCTCCTCCACCCATGGTCGCCTACAAATGAGCAAAGTTACACGGCGCACGAGCTCTTTCACAAGCGAGACCTCTTTCCGCCTCGCCGAGGTCTCCGTCGTCGACCTTTTTCGAATGCGTACTTCGAGCTCTCGGCCGAGACCTCTTTCCGCCGCTTCGAGGTCCCCGCCGACGGCCCCTTCAAGTTTGTGCGCTAGAGCTCTCCGGACGCGACCTCTCTCCGATCGCTCGAGCTCGAGCTCGAGCGAACCGCTCAACAAACGCCCGCCTCACGAGCTCGTCCCCCGGCGCCACGCGGAAGACCGGCAAGTACGGGGAGTTGGCCAACCACTCCCCGACGGCCGCACCGAGGCCATGCGGAGGCACGGTGGCGAAAGACGGCCCGCCTGTCGCCCGCCCATGCCCCGATGACTCCAACAAGTCGCGTCCACGCGACGCCGCAGTACAAGCGACGTGGCGCATACCTCATCCACGGCATGGACACCCCCACGCCGACGGGACCGATTCCAACCACGATTGGGGTCGGTCGCGACCCTTTACCGCCACCTGGACCGGGATTCGCGTGTCGGCGACGACCAATTTTGGCATCCAAGGCCGTCAAGAGCTCAAGAGAGGGCCCCGGCCAACCAAAGAGCTCGATCCGAGAGCTCGATCGTCGTATCCCGCTCTACTCAAAGAACTCCGCCATCATGACCGGAGACGCCAAGCTACCCGTGACGCCATCGTCGCCGACATGGGCACCCCATACCGAAGGGACACTTCCAACTACGGTCAAGGACGAGGCGACGCATGACCACCGCCCATGCCCCGACCGCCATGTACGGCGACGACGACCGCCCAAGATCCAAGGCCGCCGAGAGCTCGAGGTAGCTATTGGCCAACCCACGAGCTCGCTCGAAGAGCTCTTTCGCCCGACAAGACACAAGATCATATTGTTCCACCTACCCCCGCCCCAACTCGGAGAGCTCACATGTTCTATCCCCCCTTGCTACTATAAAAGGAGGGGTAGGGTCTTCGCTTGGGGCAAGCAAGAAAGAAGAAGAACAACGCACCCGGCTCTTCTCGCACCCGCATCCTCACTCTCATATTGGCACTTGCCTCAATCATAGAGACTTGGGAGCCCGCTCCCTCTCGCTCCGCTTGTACGCGCACCCCCCTGCACGAGCATTTGAGCTCTGGATAGTGAACACACCGGACTAGGGAGCCCGACTTTGCCCCGAACCAAAGATAAATCCTGTGTCATTGTCTCCGCAGCTAGGCCATTCGAGTCCGCACTAGCCACCATTCTCGTGGACGGTGGTATTAGACCACGGCGCTTGGCGCGCCCGGTAGGGGCGCTAGTGCGACGATCTTCCACTCCGATGGCTTCTTCGTCGATACCGCCGACCGGGCGACCGTGTTGCGCCGGCACCTTCAACTTCACCGGCCCCGATCCGGCGAGTCACCGCGGGAGCCGTCTTCACCCGCCCGATGCGGCGTGAGGACATTCCCAGCGCCTCCGCGACACCGCCGATTCCATCCTCACCGACATGGGCGGGACTCCGTCAAGCCCGCTAGCCCCATCAGCGGCGGCGGATCGCTTCTTCGCCCGATCAAGGACCTCCTCCCCGACATCCTCGGACGCGAGCCTACGCAGCTACGTTCCGATGTCACCTTCTCCATCGCCAACGCCGTCCTCCCTTCGGCTTCGACGCGCCGACGGGGTGGAAAAATTCACGACGGCATACGCCAAGATGTACCCCGACGGCCACCCGGGTCTCCCCCTTTTGGGGCGATGAACCCCTGAAGGCATCGGTCCATGAGCTCGAGCTCGCCCTCGATGGGATGAGCCTCACGGATCGCGACCCCACACGCCGGTGTTACGTGTGCCACGCCCGAGCGGAGCCCACGGCGACCATTCCTCCAGCGACTCGGCGCACGCCCAGACTCCGCCGCGCCGCCAACGTGACCCGCCCGCCGATCACGCCAAGGCCCCGGGCGGAGGAGCTCGAGGAGCTCGAGAGAGGCGCGGCTCGGGAGCGAGGCCCTCCGGCGAGCAAGAAGCAAGGGCGCCTCAAGGGCGCGGGCCCGAAGCGGGACGTCCGTGGCCGTATCAACCTGCGACAACGATGCCGAGCAACTCCGCCGGTGTTCGGGAGAGCCTCCCTTAACCGGCGGCCGCGCGCTGCCAAAGAATCGCCCGCCCCCGAGGGACCCCGCACGCCGAGCCCACGAGCGGATCAAGAAGCTCGTGGCGAGGCGGCAGACATAAAGAGGTGGCAAGCTCCGCATCGCACCGTCGACTTCGGGAAGAGCACGAGGCCTCCTCTCATCCAGAGGTCCACGCGCCCGGCGGATCGGCGAGAAACCGCGGCGCCGCGCGACACCATCAACGCCCGACGGAAGGCGGAAGCCCGCGCGTGAAAGCGCCCTGGGGGACGACGACAAGCCCCGCCGCGGCGACTACGAAGCGGCCCCCGCAGTACGACGACAATCGCCGCGGAGGGCGTCATGACAGCGGACGAGGACAAGGGCCGCAGCCCCACGCCGAACGCCGCCAACGGAGTCCGTCTCCCAGCGAGATCGCAGCGCGCCGAGCTCGAGCTCGAGGAGGCCAAGGGCTTTCGGCCGCGCGCGCACGACGCTCCCTTCCTTCTCGCTTCCGGGCTCCGACCTCGGTGCAGAAGTACAACGGGGAGACCGACCCCGCCACCTGGCTCGAAGACTACCGCCTCGGTTGTCAAGCCGGAGGCGCCGACAGCGACTACTTCATCATCCGCAACCCGCCCTCTATCTTGCGGATTCGGCCCGTTCTGGCTCGAGCACTGCCGGAGGGCACCATCCGCGACCGGGAGGATTTGCGAGACGTCTTCGTCGGCAACTTCCGGGGCACCTACGCCAGCCAAGTACGACTGGGATCTCCGGGGATGCAAGCAGAAGAAGGGGGAGAGCCTGCGCGACTACATCAGGCGCTTCTCTAAACTCTGCAACAACCTCTCCGAGGCCTCCGACTCCGAGATCATCACCGCGTTTACCTTCGGCACCACTTGCGAGAGTCTCATCCGCGAGCTCGGCGTCAAGAAGCCTAAGTCCGTGAAGGAGCTCCTCGACCTCGCCACCGGACACGCCGAGGGAGAGGACGCCGTCTCCGCCGTCACGGGCAAGGGCAAGCCCACGAACGACGACGAGGCCGCGGGCGGATCCAGCTCCCACCCCCGCAAGAGGAAGAACAAGAAGAACAAGCGCCCCCGTGACGACGACGACGAGTTTGTCGCCATCGCGGACAAGCGCAAAACCCCGCAGAAGGGGGGAAGAGGCTTCGCCCACAAGGAGCACTTCGACAAGATGCTCGAGGCCCCGTGCCCACATCACGAGGGTCCCGTCAAGCACAAGATGAAGGACTGTCGGCTCCTGAAGAAGCACGTGATGGGCACGCTGAAGGGAGGCGCCAGGGGCGACCAGCCAGAGCCTATGGCGGCAGAGCCCGAGGACGGGGGCGGCGACGACGTCTACATCGAGGACGGCGCCGTCAACGTCGTCTTCGGCGGAGCCCCGGGCTACGAGTCCAAACGCCGACAGAAGCTCACGCGCCGCGAAGTCCTCTTCACCGAGCCCGCGACGCCCGCCTACCTCAAGTGGTCGAGCTCGGCGATCACCTTCGACAGGGCCGATCATCCCCGACACATCCCGTACCCAGGGAGGTACCCGCTCGTCGTCGATCCCATCATCGGCACCAAGCGCCTCGGCAAGGTGTTGATGGATGGAGGCAGCGGCCTCAACCTCCTCTACGTCCACGCACTCCAGGCCCTTGGCATCACCAAGGCGCGCCTTCGTCCCTCACCGGACCCGATCCATGGCGTAGTACCGGGGAAGCAGATGATCCCGCTCGGGCGAATCGATCTCCCCGTCACCTTCGGCACCCCGGATAACTTCCGGAAGGAGACCCTCGCGTTCGAGGTGCTCCCCTTCAAGAACGCCTACCATGCGCTGTTGGGGCGGCCGTGCTATGCGAAATTCATGGCCGTCCCCAACTACACCTACCTCAAGCTTAAGATCCCCGGGCCCAAGGGGGTCATCACCGTCGACTCCACCTTCGAGCACGCGTTCGGATGCGAGGCTGCCGCCGTCCAGTACGCCGATGCCGCGGTCGAGATCGAGCAGATGCTGCCGAAGATGGCGGCCTGGGCCAGTGCGGAGGACACCCCCGAGCTCAAGAAAGCTGCGGGCACGAGCTCGCGCGATGGGCTCGAACGGCCCGGGAGATCGAGCCCATCCGGTGAGCTCATGAAGACCGTAGGCACTTTCGAGCCCGAGAAGGACGCCAAGGAGATAGAGGTCGATAATGATGGCCACGCCCTCCGCGTAGGGTCCGAGCTCTCTCCTAAATAGGAAGGCGAGCTCGTCGACTTCCTCCGCGCAAACCTCGACGTGTTTGCGTGGAGAGCCTCGGACTTGCCAGGCATACCGAGGGAAGTCGCCGAGCACTCCTTGAACATTAAGCCCGGCTCTCGGCCGGTGAAGCAACGGCTCAGACGTTTCGATGACGATCGACGCCAAGCAATCGCCGAGGAGATAGATAAACTCTTAGCCGCTAGGTTTATCAAGGAGGTGTATCATCCCGAGTGGATAGCCAACCCTGTACTAGTCAAGAAGAAGAATGGGAAATGGAGAATGTGTGTTGATTACACGGGTCTCAACAAGGCATGCCCGGCGGATCCGTTTCCTTTGCCGCGCATCGACCAAATCGTTGACTCCACCTCCGGGTGCGAAACCCTCTCGCTTTCTCGACGCCTACTCCGGCTACCACCGGATAGCGATGAACGAGCTCGATCAGCTCGCCACCTCCTTCATCACTCCGCTTGGCGCATTCTCGTTACGTAACGATGCCCTTCGGTTTGAAGAACGCCGGGCGCCACCTTCCAAAGGTGTATGCGTAAAAGTCTTCAAGGAGCTCCTCGAAGCTTGTAGAAGCTTACGCCGATGACATCGTCGTCAAAACGAAATCCTCGAAAGAGCTCGTCCCGGACCTCGAAAAGGTCTTCGCCAAACTCCGAGAATACGGGGTCAAGCTCAACCCCGAAAAATGCGTTTTCGGGGTCCCGCGGGGAAGTTGCTCGGCTTTATCGTCTCGGAGCGCGGCATCGAGGCCAACCCCGAGAAAATCGCCGCCATCACGAGCATGGGGCCGATTAAGAACGCCAAATGCGCATACGGCTCACGGGCTGCCTCGCGGCGCCGAGTCGTTTCATAGCCCGGCTCGGGGAGCGAAGCCTCCCTCTCTACAAGCCGAAGAAAACCGGCGCTTCTCCCGGACCGACGAGGCCCAAGAAGCCCCTCGACTCCCCGAAACAACTCCTTGCCACCCGCCCGTGCTCGTTGCTCCCGCAGCTAATGAGCCAATCCTTCTCTACATCTCGGCCACCTCGAAGGTGGTGAGCACCGCGCTCGTCGTCGAGAGAGAGGAGGAAGGGCACGCACTCAAGGTACAGCGTCCGGTGTACTTCGTCAGTGAGGTCCTCACCGACACCAAAACTCGCTACTCACAGCTCGAAAAGCTCGTGTACGCGCTGCTCATCACCCGACGCAAGCTCAGACATTACTTCGACTCCCACCCGGTGACCGTCGTCTCGAAGTATCCCCTCGGGGAGGTCATCCGCAGCCCCGAGGTCACGGGACGCACGGCCAAGTGGGCGGTCGAGCTCATGGGAGCCGAAATCACGTACGCGCCCAGAGACGCCATCAAGTCTCGCTCGCGCACTTCATTGCCGAATGGACCGAGGTCGAGCAGCCACCTAGGCCCGACGACATCGAGTACTGGACCCTACACTTCGACGGATCGGTAAAGAAGTACGGCGCCGGCGTCGGCCTCGTCTTCACCTCTCCGAAGAAGGTGTGCATGAAATACTCCATACGCCTGCACTTCCCCGCGTCCAACAACGTGGCCGAATACGAAGCGTTGGTGAACGGGCTACGAATTGCGCACGAGCTCGGCATCCGGCACCTCGAGGTCCGGGGAGACTCTGAGCTCGTCAAAAACCAAGTCATGAAAGAGGTCGACTGCGTCAACCCGAAGATGGTCGCGTACCACCAGAAGGTCCGAGAACTTGAGGAACATTTCCACGGGCTGGAGGTCAACCACGTCCACCGCAACCTCAACAACGACGCCGACGCCCTCGCCAAGCTCGCGTCAGACCGCTTGCCGGTTCCCCCGGGAGTCTTCATGCACGAACAACACAAGCCCTCGATACGGCTCAGGGAGGAGCCCGCTTCGGAAGGTGCGAGCTCAAGCCCCCCGAAGCCAGACCCCATGGACACCGACGTCCGCGAAGGGTCGAACGCTCCCGATACAAGGGCCTGCTTGGCGACGAGCTGTTCTGATGCAGGCTCGGGGACTGACTCGCGGGCCAGCTCGGGGTCGGGTCGACCAGCCACACCCCGGCCGCCGACCGGCGTGTCCCGTTGCTACGATGGTCGGCAAGGCGAGCTACCCCCGGGGGCATGAGGAGTCACGACGGCCAGCCCGGAGGGCTAAGGCTTTTGCTCGTAGGGGAGAGCTCTACCGACGCTGGGCAAACGGCATCCTACAAGGCCACGATCACCGTCGAAGATGGTCGAGCTCGTCAAAGAAATCCACGGGGGCGACGCGCCATCACGCGCACCCACGGGCTCTCGCCGGAAAGCTTTCCGTCAAGGTTTCTCGGGCCGACCGCCGCCGCCGACGCCACTCAGGTCGTCCGACGTTGCGAGGGCTGCCAGCTTCGCCAAGCGCACACACACCTCCCAGCCCCAAGCCCTCCAAACGATTCCGCTCACCGGGCCGTCGCCGTGCGGGGTCTTGACATGGTAGGACCATTCCAGAGGACGACCGGAGGATACACGCATCTCCTCGTCGCTATCGACAAGTTCTCCAAATGGATCGAAGTCATGCCCATCGCGCGATGCCGAGCCGAGGAGACCGTCAAGTTCTTCACCGGCATTATCCACCGCTTCGGAGTCCCGAACTCGATCATCACCGACAACGGCACCAACTTCGTGGGGGAAGTCTTCATCGACTGGTGCAGCGATCACGGCATCCGCGTCGACACGGCCGCTGTCGGCCACCCTCGGACCAACGGACAGGTAGAGCGAGCTAATGGCATGATCCTGCAGGGCGTGAAGTCCCGCATCTTCAGGAGGCTCGAGAAGTACGCCCGCCGATGGCTAGTCGAGCTCCCCGCGGTCGTGTGGAGTCTTCGTACCACACCAAGCAGGGCCACCGGACGAACCCCGTTCTTCCTCGTCTTCGGGTCCGAAGCGGTTCTTCCTACCGAGCTCGAGTACGGCTCACCCCGAGCTCGGACCTTCGACGAGCACAATAACCAAGCGCCGCTCAAGACGCCGCGACCAGCTCGACGGCTCGTGACATCGCGCCATCCACTCCGCCAAGTACCTACAATCCATGCGGCGCTACCACGAGCGACACGTCAGGGGACGAGCCTTCAGCGTCGGCGATCACGTCCTACGACGAGTCCAAAGCCCGAGGGACAGGCACAAGCTCTCCGCGCCATGGGAGGGTCCCTTTATCATCGACCAAGTGTTGAGGCCGGGCACGTACAAGCTCAAGGACCATCAGGGACGAATCCTCACCAACGCATGGAACATCGAACAGCTACGTCGCTTCTACCCTTAAGATGTATTTTGAAATATCATAATCGTAAAAATTCAATAAGACACCAGTTCGATGCAAAGATCTGTGCAAGCATCTCGAATTCACGTCTTAAGCTATCGAGCAATGACGGGCCTTCATCCTCGACAAAGGCCCGCCCTTGCTCGGGGGCTACAAGGAATGGGGCGCACACCCCATCGGTTTACTACACCAATTTTTCGCAAATTCTTCACAAAGATCACAACAACGAGCTCTCGCTCACGAGACCGTGCTCCTTCTCCTTAAACGTCTTAAAAACAACTAAGTCACGAGTTCGTCAACAAAAGGCATGGCGCGACTGCCTAACGATCTCACACGCCCCGCGGCTAACGAGAAACGGCCCGCCATCCGACTTCCGAAATACGAACTCGTAAAAAGTTGGAACAAGGACACAGGATAGGAAAAGGAACACGAGTAATCTTCATTCCAGACACGAGTCCCTTTAAATCCTTAACAATGATACCTCAACTACGAGGACTTAGAAACTAATCGCAAAAAGGGGCTTGGCCCCGAGCTCCTACTTTTACGCAGAAGGAGGGTCCTCGTCCCATCGCCCCCCCGACGAGTGCCCGCCGCGGCCTCCCGGCCAGCTGCTCGGCTCCCTCCGTGATGAGTCCCAGGGACTCCCACCTCTCTCGCGGCAAGCTTATAGAGCTCGGCGGACAACTCCACGGAGTCGAGCTCGGCAGCAGTGATCTTCTGCTCGGTTTGAGCGTCGTCGATACCCGGCGCCCATCCCGCCTTCACCGCCTCGACGTCCATTTTCGGATAGTGACCAAGATAACGCCGACGGCCTTGTGGACCACCCGGCCGGCGTCCTCTGCCACCTTATACGGCACTACAGAGATTCGCTCCGCCGGGTCCGCCATCTCCTCAACACCGAGGACGTCGCACACATCCTCAGCCGCGGTAGCGAGATCCTCGAGCGCCCGCTTCGAGCTCGCCGCCTCCTCCGTGGCATTAGAGGCACAAGCCCGAAGACGCTCAAGCTCCTCCTTCGCGTCTACGAGCTCGACGGTCTTGCCGCTTCAAGTCCGTCTCCTTCCCCTTCAAATCATGAGCCGGGTATGCTCCAGGGTGGCCTCAGCGGAGGCAAGATTCCGCTCCATGTCCGCGACGTCCCTGGCCGCCTTCAGGGACTTCTCCTTCTCCCCTGCAAGACAAGAAGACGGTTCAATAACGGAAGTCACCACGACTCGATACACAGGGCGAGGATCGGACGCCCGCTTACTCCACAGCTCACTATAGAGCTCCTGCTCGTTGTGCCAGAAATTCTGGTTCTCCTCGTTGAGCCGGTCCCTCTCCGCGATCGTCGCGTGGCAGCAGCACCACATTTCGGCGACCTCGCGATCATACGCTGAGGCCCCGCCGGCGAGGACAATCAGCCCCAAATACTGGAGAAAACAAAAAACGCAAGACAGGGGCGGTGACACTCACCCGCAAGCTCGGCCTCGCGCTGACGGAGGCACTCGGCAGTCTCCGTCTTCTCCTTATGAAGGGCCTCCGCCCTCTGTTCGGCCGCCGAGAGCGCGAGCTCCTTGTCCTCGAGCAGGCGGTGGAGGGTGTCGAGCTCCTCCTGCATTTTCTTGCGCTGCTGCTCGTGGGCGAGCTCAAGCCGCTCCTCTTGCCGAGCCGCCTCCTGCCGAGCGGCTTCGGCTCCTTCTTGTGCCGCCCGAAAGGCCCGGCCTTCCGCGTCCCGGACGAGTCCAACGACGTCCTCCGTCTGGCGCGCAAGAAATTGATGCTGAAGCTGCGCCGCGCCGAGCTCTTCACTCATGTCCTTGTACAGCTCAATGAGCTTCCCGACGAAGCCCCCCAGCCCTCGTGAAAGTCCGTGTCACCGGTTGTGTTCTCGGATGGAATCCTGCACGCCCTGAAGAGCACAAGCACATGAGCAACTTGGGGAAGCACAAGAAAAAGGAGAGAACACCTGAGGCCATGACGATCTCGAACCTGCACAAGTCGGAACAGGCACGCCGGGTCCTCGGTGGGCGCGGGCCGCAGCGGCGTCATCAGGGTCGGCAGGAGAACGATGTCATTTCCCCCCGCTGGAACGCTCGCCGACCGGCGCCGCACAGGATCCCTTCGGGGACCCACGACGTCTTCCAGGGCTAGCCCCGATGGGCCCTCACCTTCGGCCTGCGCAGCCCGGGTCGCCTCCGCCGTCTCTTCGCCGTCGGAGATGTCAATAACAGGGATTTCGGTGGCAGCCTCCTCATGAGCCACCGACTCCCGCTGGTCTTCTCCGGCAGCCTCGCCCATGGCCGGAATATCCTCGGACCTCGCCGTCTCCCTCTCCGCCGCCACCGGGATCTCGGGCGGCCCCTCGGCCCCTAACGAGGCCGTCGGCTGGAGTCTCACGATCAAGTCCGGGGCCACCTTCGACGCCTGACTCGCGCCCACAGTTGTTGCCGACGCAGGGCCCGGAGAGGAGGAGCTCGACATCGACAAATGGGCGGGTCGACAAGCAGCCCCTTGAACGGGACCGAGCGCCATCATCCGGGACCCCGTGAGTCGCGCCACCGCTGCCGCCGCCGTCGCGCCGCCGCCATGGACGGTATCCCCACCGCCGAGCTCGTCGCGGCAGCCCCCGAGCTCGCCAGCCCTACACTCGAACTCGCGGAGGCTGAGCTCGTCGTTACAGGCATCGAAGAGCTCTCCATCGCCGGGCCCGAGCTCGCGTCGGCCGAGGTCTCTCACTCGCCCGAGGGCGCCGTCGGGTACACCGGGCCGCCCCGCAACGCCAATGACAACTAAGACCCACGCGCCCGCCGCCGTGCACGACCGTAAAGGGGGAAGAGAACTCACCGCGTCGATATCCGCCTCTTCCCGAGCGGTGGCTCAGCACCCCGACCCCGGTCCGACTTCGCCCCGAGAACCCGCCCCCAGTCCGGGCGCCGGAGCACCGGCGCCGCCCGAGGCCGGGCGCCGACTCCTCCTCGGCCAACGGCGTCGCCTTCGGCATCAAGCTCGGGAGCCCCGATGAGGTCCCGATCTCCTCGGCTACGGGCCTCGCGGACGACGGGGGGGGGACCCGCTGCTCCGGTGCCTTCGCCTTCCTCCTCCCCGCCCCGCCGCCGACGAGCCTGCTTTCTCGGGGCTCGGTCGGCCTCTCCAGCGCGCCCTCTCGGGGAGGGGGAGGACGCGAACCAAATGACTTCACTTCGCCAACCCGCAAAAACACAAGCTCATCCTCCGAACTCAAAGCGATAAGTGGGCAACCTCGAACAAACAAGAAGTGCGAGCTCTTACCGGCGCCCGCGTATCCGCGTCGGGGAGAACTTGGGGGCTCCAGGGGCCCTCGCACCCGTCTCGCGTCAGCCGAGTTATCCACCATTCCACCCTGCTCGACGGCAAGGCGGACGCTGTTCGCCGTCCCCACGAACGGCGCGAGCTCGGCTCCATCTCCCGCACGCGAAGACGCCGTCGTTGGAGCGGCACCAGCGCCCAGCGAGCCAGGCCTCGATGATATGGTTCATCGCCGGACCGGGCGTCGCGAGCGCTTCGCTCTTCAACGCCACGGCCTCCACCGCCCCGAGGACGTGATCGTGCGGACCCTCGCCACACAGTCGCTGCGGTGTCGAACGCCTTCCCAAGTGTACTTCGGCAGAGGATGGTCGGGGTCGTTCTTAAGGTAGAACCACTCCTCCCTCCACCCGGGGTTTGCCGTCGGAAGTCGCCCTTGGGAAAGAACTCGCGGACCTTCCCACCGCGCAACCGATCGTGGACGCAGTAATCGGAGCCGCACCTCCAGACCTCCGTCGCCGCCCTTCAAGCCCCGGATCTTGGCGTAGACGGTGCCGGAAGAGCTCCCGCTTGGGGGAATCCCAACCATCCCTCGCACAAAGATCGTGAACGCCGAAAACAAAGGGATGCCGCTCGGCGTCGTGTCCGGAGCTCGACGCCCCGGTACCCACAAAGAGGCTCGGAAGAAATCGCCGGGGGACGCCGAGGCCGCGCTTCGTGGAAGGCCACGAACGACACCACGCGCACCCAGCCGGCGGATCGGGAACTTCGTGCGACGGCGGCGGGAGGATCCACTCTTCGCCCTCCGCCGCCCGGTGCGGAGCCCGCCGACGAGGCCGCAGAGCTCCGGCCGCTGCTTGGTCGCCGTCGAACGATGCCATGTCCCCATCTTGCGCTCACGGAGGCGGATCACCGGCGAACAGGGGAGACGGAGAAGTAGATCCGAGCAAAGAAGTATGTCCTCTCTCTCTTTTCTATTTCTTTTTCTCTCTCCGCTCTTTGGCTTTCAGAGAAGGAAGGGAAGAAAGGTGAATCCGCCCCGATCTCCGCCTATTTATAAGGCCCGAGTGTGCGACGGATGCGCCGAGAAGGAACCGTCGGGGTGGGGCCCACGCCGCGTCGCCCACGCCGCAACGGCTATCGCCACAACAACCCACGGTCGCCATCCGGCGGAAGTCCGCGGCCGCGGCAAGATTAATGGGATAACTCCCGACCAACGGAAAAATTCCAACGGTAAAAATCCCAACGGCTATTTTTTACCGCGGGCGGGCGCCCGAGAGCTCGACACACCGGCCGAAAATCTTCGAGCTCGACGATAGAGCTTGATACACGAGCTCGCCATCCTAGGGTTCTAAGGCCGGCCCAAAGACAAGGGCTCGACGGTCGCCCCAGAACACCACACGAGTGAGGGACGCTAAGGCAAAGCAAAGACCGACAGCTCTTGCCCCGAGAACTCGAACGAACTCGGGGGCTTTCGCCTAAGCGTGTTCGGGTTGCCAAAGGAAACAAAAAGACGACTTCAGGTTATCCTCCACGAACGAGGAGGACACGAGTCCACGGGCTCTTCGAACGAGCCCGGAAACCGTAAAAGTCGCGCCTTTGAATATGAGGTCGGTCCGCCACCGACCACATCGAACGAGCTCGAGCTTGACCTCCCGGACCACCCGCTATCAACTCACCGAGCACTCGGTTTCGCCAACGAGGTAAAACCAAGTCCGAGCTCACCCCCTTTTTCGGCCTCGTGCTATAAACGGGAAAGCGAACACACGATAGCCTATAATAGCCTCCACGCGGACCTCTCGCCCCCGCGGAGCCTCGGGGACTACACCCGCAGGTTCGCTCGAGCACACCTGCGGGGATCACCAGGCATCACCGAGACGAAACCCAAGCAAAGGGAGAGACACGGGGGCTACTCTGTACAGGTCGAACGGCGAAAGACGTCGAACTAAGCCAGGCCCCTCCGTGCCGAGGTGTTACGGACTCAGGAACACTATCGACAAGATTGTCCCACGCTTCCCGTCACAACCTCGGGCCCGAACGCCTCGCCCAACGAGCTCGAGACCTCGCGACTAACTACGGTCGAGACCTCGGCCATACAGGACAAAATTGGTACCTAACCCTTACGCTTTCATTGTTCATAAAAGCATACATACATATAGGCACGAGTGCATGAACCCAGTAAGGAAACTACAAAAACGAAAGGGTACAGAAGAGGTCCTATCTACAACAGCTTCCACGGCGACGACGTCCTACGGCCTCACCGAGCTCGCAAAGCCTGCGGTCGAGAAGCGTCTTGCGGTCCTTGTCGAGCTCGAGCTTGGTGACGATGACCTTGGAGGGGTGGATGCCCACGTTGGCGGTGGAGCCGTTCACCTTCTCGCCCTTGCGGTCCTTGTCGAGCTTGAGCTTGGTGACGAAGACCTCGCCAGACCGGAAGCCGCCGCCGCCTCCGGGACTCGGCGGGCTACTCTTCCGCCGGCCGGGGCGTCGACGTCGATGTTGGCCACCACCGCCCCTCCGCAGTGACCTCGAACTCCTCGACGTCGGCACCAAGGCTCGCCACCGAGTCTCCATCCGCAAAACCACGGATCCCGCCAGGTCGGGCGCCGATCGCCGCCGACGACGCCATCGCCCGAGCCGTCACCGCTCGCGGCGGGCGCCGCGGCGGCAACTACGGGAGCCGCTCCGTAAGCGATCCGCCTCTTCCGGGTAGCTCGCGACGGAATTACGGGAGGATCGGCGAGCGGGCATCAACTCAAAAGGCCAAACAGGGAAGGGGGAGACGCCACCGCGGGCGAGCGGTCGGCATTCTCGCACCGAATGCGCCGCGATCGCGAGCTCCCGCTCCAGGTGTCGATGAGCGCCGCCCTCACATCTCCCCGACCGCGGCGCAGCCCGAGTCCGAGGCGGAGCTCGGCGATCACCGCCTCCGGGGGCGGAGGCGGAGGCGGCGCCGGCGCCGGCGGAGAAGGCATGGCCCCCGGCGGAGCCGGGATCGGCCGCCGACGCATGTTGCGCCGGAAGACGAATCCCCTCCCGCCGGGCGTCGGCGTCCCTCCTCCCGGGCCTCCCGCGTCAAGACCCTTGACCCTCCATCCGTCGAGCGAAGGTGGCTCCGAGGGGGAGGAGAAGAGTGCGGGGGGAAGAAGACGAATGCCACCTCCACGACCCGAGCCATTGTATTTATAGCCGGGCCGCGACGGTTCACCTCCCCCACGCGGGGGCGCCGGCCGCTTCCCCACGATCTCCACCCACGATGCACGATTCGCGAGGAACCGGCCGCCAATGACGGCGACTTCGAATCGCGACCAATCGAGGGCACGCTGGCGCCCGCGATTAACCACCGATAAAACAAAACGGCAGACGGCGTTTCGGTTCCCAAGAAGCCGTCACAAGGCCGCCGCAACGACCACGAAGCCGGCTCATTGGAAAATCCACTAAGGGAGAGCGGGCTCACCCGATGGCTCGGGGACTCGGCAATAGCGGTGCCGAGCACCCATACCTCGAGGTCGATCTGACGGCCGATCAGGCGAAGAAAGGCGAGCTCGGGGATCGACAGCCTCCGAAGACAACAGGTCGAAGGGCTCACCACAACACTAAGAAAGCCTCCGCGAGAGCTCACAGCTCTCCCGGAGCCTCGGGGGCTACACCCGCGGGTGCGCTCGCGCGCACCCACGACCAGAACATGACTCTCAACCCCTGCTCCAAGTGGCGCCAAACGGGAGCATTTGAGAGAGACCTCCTCTCTCTCCCAAACGCTCGGGGGCTACTGTGGGGGATCAATATTTTGGATGACCCCAATCCGTCAATCAAGACCCTCTGACATCATGTCTCAGACGATTCTAACCAAGGACCTCTCCTCCACCCATGGTCGCCTACAGCGAGAGCAGGTTACACGGCGCACGAGCTCTTTCACAAGCAGAGACCTCTTTCCGCCTCGCTCGAGGTCTCCGTCGTCGACCTTTTCGAATGCGTACTCGAGCTCTCGAAGCGAGACCTCTTCCGCCCGCCGAGGTCCCTGCCGACGGCCCCTTCAAGTTTGTGCGCTAGAGCTCTCCAGACGCGACCTCTCTCCGATTCGCTCGAGCTCGAGCTCGAGCGAACCGCTCAACAAACGCCCGTCTACGAGCTCGTCCCCCTGGCGTCACGCGGAAGACCGCAAATAACAGGAGTTGGCCAACCACTCCCTGACAGCACCGAGGCCATGCGGAGGCACAGTGGCGGAAAGACGGCCCGTCTGTCGCCCGCCCATGCCCTGATGACTCCAACGGTCTGTCCCACGACGCCGCAGTACAGGCGACGTGCGCATACCTCATCCACGGCATGGACACCCCCACGCCGACGGGACCGATTCCAACCACGATTGGGGTCAGTGCGACCCTTTACCGCCACCTGGACCGGGATTCGCGCGTGCAGCGACGACCAATTTTGGCATCCAAGGCCGTCAAGAGCTCAAGAGAGGGCCCTGGCCAACCAAAGAGCTCGATCCGAGAGCTCGATCGTCGTATCCTGTCTACTCAGCAACTCCGCCATCATGACCGGGAGACGCGCACTACCCGTACGCCATCGTCAGCGACATGGGCACCCCCATACCGAAGGGACAGCTTCCAACTACGGTCAAGGACGAGGCGACGCATGACCACCGCCCATGCCCCGACCGCCATGTACGGCGACGACCAGTTCTCAGCATCCAAGGCCGCCGAGAGCTCGAGGTAGCTGTTGGCCAACCCACGAGCTCGCTCGAAGAGCTCTTTCGCCTGACAGTACACAGTATCATATTGTTCCACCTACCCCCGCCCCAACTCGGAGAGCTCACATGTTCTATCCCCCTTGCTACTATAAAAGGAGGGGTAGGGTCTTCGATTGGGGGCAAGCAAGAAAAGAAGAAGAACAACGCACCCGGCTCTTCTCGCACCTGCATCCTCACTCTCATATTGGCACTTGCCTCAATCATAGAGACTTGGGAGCCCGCTCCCTCTCTCGCTCCGCTTGTACGCACCCCGGTACGAGCATTTGAGCTCGGATAGTGAACACACCGGACTAGGGAGCCCGACTTTGCCCCGAACCAAGATAAATCCTGTGTCATTGTCTCGAGCTAGGCCATTCGGAGTCCGCACTAGCCACCATTCTTTGTGACGGTGGTATTAGACCACGACGGTGAGGGTCAGTGTTGTAGGGGATCGCGGGTATTTATATAGCTGTTGAGAGGGGTCTATTGGATGGTATCTCCCGCAATAATAAGTAGAGCCGCATAACTATTTGAGCTATGTATTTGGTGGTTGGCTATATACGTTATAGTGCTTCACGGACAAATCCAATTGTAAATGCATGCAAAATGGCGGGATGCATGGTACATCTATAATGAGCTTGACTTAGAATGAAGGTGTTGAACCCTCGGGTTAGCTTCATAGGCTAAACATCTATCTATTCGTACAAGTAACCAAATAATCTACTACTCCTATAAAGATAAACCCAACTAGAAATGTCTCTCAACATGCAAGCTATCCACACATCAACAACCCACTAATCCACTAGAAATAGCAATTATAGCCAACTAGCATAAGTAATTATGATAATTTCTCATTATCCACTAGCATGCATTTAGTTGTCTATAATATATATGTCAAACCATTCACCAAAATTGATTTAAGATAGTACCATTCATATAACTATAAATATAAATAGTTTTTTATTCAAATTATCCGAAATCCCGGCAGCAACAACGCGGATTATTCACCTAGTATTTTAGTAGTTGTAATTTTTATCCGCTCATACAATCTTTTTTTAATACTTGTACGCCCGGTCCTCTCAATCAAGATACACAATACAAATGCTATCAACAGCCAAACACACGCTCAGGTACCGAGTGATCTCTGGATCTCTTTGGATCGGTGGTGAGGTGACAGCTAAACCTGTGCGTGGGGGTCTCCTGCCAGGGGGACCCCCGGAGATCGGCCTCCTGCTCCTCCGCCGGATCGGGCTTTACCTGTGCGGCTGGGTCCCTTGGAGATTCGCGTTTGTACTACGGGACGTCCACGACAACGTGTGACGGATGTGGAGTATATAATTGCACCCCGAGTGTCAATTCGCGGGAGATCACAAGTGAGATGGCTTGTCGGTAGATCGGGCCTGCCGATATGATCCTCCGTCGTACGATCGATCGCATCGCATGCAGCTAGGCTAGGGACAGCGGGCCAGCATCGCCACTCAACGTGATTGCGATTCTCTCAAAGCTGGCTCGGAGGCCGAAAACGATTGTTCACCGGGGAGAAAACGACGGTGAGTGGCGGACGGGGGTGGGTGATCCGTGAGTAGGAGCAGCTAGCTGATGGAGTGGAACGCCCTGTGCCTGTTTCTTATCCGAGCTGAGCCGCATGTACACTACAGTGGTACGTATGTTGTGCGTGCGTGTATCTGATGAGCTCATCTTTTCAGGTCATCAGAATGAAACAAAAACAGCACGGAAATCCAGATATGTTATGTAGTACTGTATTTGTTTGGTACTGGTATGGGTAGGCAGAGAGGCAGTGTGAATCAACAGCAAGTGCTGTGTTCGGTGTTGTAGGCTTTGGGTCGTAATACGTTCTCCGAGTAGGTCAAAAAGGGCATCAGTGGCGAAGAATATGAGAGGATGGAGTTGTATTAGTAGTTCAGCTGTTAGACAGAAATGATGATCAAGAAGTCTCTGATGACATTATTAACTAGCCTGTAGCCTCTATATATACAAATCCAACTTAGCTCTGGCATGCGGTTTCTGTGGAAAAAAACATGACCAGCAGCAGTGTGCGCCGGTGACGCTAGAACGTACTCCCTCCGTTCCACAATACTTACAATTATTTGACTCATATAAAACCGTGTTTGACTAACTTTCGTCTTATTTAAATTTTTTATGTAAATTATAAAACAAACAAAACGTCATTACAATATCTTTAGTGATGTAATAAGTCATAACAAAAGTGGTAATATTTATTAAAAAAAGTTGAATAAGACAAGAGGTCAAACACAGTTTACGTGAGTTAAAAAATTGCAAAGTATTGTGGAACGGAGGGAGTACGTCACTATCAGAATCTAACTGCACTGGGACGCATCTTTGCTAGCTACGTACACCGCACAAACAGGAGAAAATGATGCAGTTCGGGTCCAGCCCGAGGCGGCGAGGCGCCATTGGCACACACGAAAAGAATGCATTATTATATATACTTACTGTATGTTTGTTCAATTGGTCCATTCATCCAAAAGGTCATGTTTTCAAAAGGGGCAGGCCTCTGCTTCGATCATCTCTCAACTGCAACAGTGAAAAGCCGATCGAGCATCAACACGCACCAAGAGAGGAAACTTATGCTAGTTAATTAATTATATATGGTGGTGAGCTTTTTGTGAGAAATTAGTTCGCCGAGTACGTGGACTCTGCTTGTGTATGCATATACATACAGCCAGTTTTAAAACGCTTGCGAATGAAAAGCTGGATTCAGTAGTGGATATATGCATGCAATCGAGCTTGCTTTCAGCTGTTCCAAAGAGGAGTCAGAGGCCAAAAGTACCCCCCCACGATGCACTCGTTCTTTTAATTTCATTTTGCTAAAAGGAATGGTGGTGTGAGCTTTGCGCACTTCATTCGGTACCTAATACTGTGATATCACTGAACTTATCCAGAAGCTCTAAAGTAACCCGACTTGTTTAGTCGCTAAGCTAGGCGCTGAGAATTTACTGACGCTGGACACCACAATTTTCCAGTTTATCCCCGGATTCTAGACTTGGGACTGGGGAACGGGCAACAGGAGTTCGTCAGAAAACAGGAGCCCCCCCTCCTCCGTTTTGCGTCCCTGTCGCTGCTAGCTCGTCCATCGTACTCTGACAGCTCCATGAACGGATTCAGTGGTTTGATCGTCCTCCAAGCTGGTTTCATTGGCCCTTTAGAAAAAGAAAAACACATGATTTGATCTTGGTGATCCTGACTTTGGGGTACATCGTGGGTTGATATGTCAAGCATGTGTCGCACTATATGAAGACCGTCAGTACACAAGTCACATTTTACACCACCAGGCTGCCCGCCAATTCGATCTCGATCGGGCCTATAAGGATCACGCAGCACGTCTTGGAGATTTCCATTGGAATCTTGACTGCAGCGGAAAAGATACCCCGATTCTGCTCCAATTCATGTGGCGCGCAGAGGAACAAAATCCTGACCACTGAAGTAGACCCCGCATAGGTAGGTATAGATTATACACTGGGTTAGCTAGTTCATCAGCATCTCATATAAGCGTCTATAAATAATATACAGTAGCGTCTATATTCATCAGCATATCCAATAAAAAATATTATCGATCGGCTATCTTCTTTTGAAGATAAATGAAGAATAAGAAGGCATGTTTTTTTTCCGGATAAAAGTATTGAATACATGAAGGTAGAGATGGGGTGCCCTAGCACCGGCCTATGTGCATGGTATCGACTACCGAGTATAGTATGGGCTGGAGTGTGGACTCGGCCTGTCGTAAGGCGTGTTTGGGACCGAGTTCGCCAGAATCACCCAGCGTATAAGCGAGAAGCGAGCGACACTCCCCTCGCTTCTCGCGTTTTGTCGCTCCCAGTTCAATTTCCTGCTTATCGCGTTCACCGTGGTCGTAAAAGGCGCGTTGACCGCGAAGCGTTTGGCGGGATTTTCCGACATTTTCTGCGCAATCCCAAACACGCCCTTAACCTTAGTTCTATGTCATCTGGACTAGTGCCGTTGCCAGATTCTTTGAAAGGACACCAAAAGCTTCTTGCATGCCTGTAATTTGGAGGTAATCTTTGTTTTCACACACAAGTAATCTATGGTAGTTTGCAGTTTTCAGAGATTTACATGGCGATAGATATGAGGAACGTCATATGGATTGAATCATGCAAACCTTTTGGCTGTTTTGCACCCAAAGATATGCATCGCGCAGTTTCCATGGGGATAGCTAGGGAATCTTCGTTGGCATTTGCCAAGATCCCTATGCATGTCGACTACATCAGAAAGAAAGGCCATCTCTATCGGTCCCTTCTCCCTCCTTGTGCTCTGCTGGGGATCGTTAGACGTTAGGGATTAGCTACCTCGGGTCCCGGCGCATGGACCTTTCCTTGAATTTTGCAAACTGGACCACGGGCCACACCAGCTTTAGAATAGATCACGGTGGATTTGATTACGTTCGACGCTGGGCCACGCCAGTACGCATCCCATAGGCCAAATCGCGTCCAATAGACACTGCAGGGTTGGCAAAGCCACGCTTTCGCGAGGAGGCTTTTGCAATCGCGATCGCTGGCTGCATCAATCGGCCGGCCGGCCGGAGCCATCCGATCTGCGTCCGACGACGATCCAACCAGAGGGAGCACCTGCGCGTGCCCGGCCCCGGCGGGCTACCAGTGCCGTACAACACCGTTCCTGACCGGACCGGAATTTCGTGCCCTGGCCAAAAGCGAAGCGAGGAGACATGGGAAAGGCGCAAAAGACAGATCGCGTAGCACCCAGGCTGCTGCAGCATGGCAATAATTCGCGCCGGGAATATCTTACCCGCGTGCGCCGCCCGGTGGCCGGTGCCGGTGCCGGTGCGCCCCGATGCGAGCGCCTTAGCCGGAAAGCCAACTAGCATAGGAATGCATGGCCGGGCAGGGGCGCCAGCCGGCCCTGCCATGCCTGCCAGCCGGCCGGACAACGCGCCGTGGCCCCCGCCTCCGCTTCCGTGCCGTGGCCGCCGCCAGGGTCCGCGGTGGTGCGAGAATAACCCAGCCTGTATGTATGCAACAAGATCAGGCTGGAGATCGCGTTCCTGACACACGCAGGTAGCCGGTGACGCGCCGTCGTACGTAACTAGGGCCTCGGCCTCTCTGCTATGAGAAAAAGGCTGCGTGTGCGGTCTCGGCCGGGGCCCCCGTCCGTTCCAGATTATCGCGGAATGGAGGCAGTCAGGACATTGCACTGGTCGTGTATTGCTACTGCTACTGGAGCCGGACCACGAATGGACAGCGCGGTTGGTGGTGGGCTAGCTGGTGGCCTTGCGCGCCTTTGGTAAAATTTTTTTGTTTGGTGCAAGTGTAACGGCGATGGTGCGTTCTCCTTCGAGCTTGTCTGGTGGGCAAAGGCAAAGAGGCTGGTGCTGTTGAGACGCCATTGGTCGCAGGGAAATGCTATGAGCTAGGCTTGTTTGCCTATTTTTGGGCAATGCTACTGTGCTAGTATGTGCCATGGTGAATTATAATTTGTTACAAGTTTTACACACGGCTTATGCCTTGCTAAGTTTAGACGTTTCCAGCTTCAAGGATGTGATGAGAAAAACACTTGAGGGGGTCAACGGAAAGAGAGAGGATCATTCCCTGGGCCGATTCGATCTACCATGTAAACTTTAGCCAGCTAAATTCAGCTATTAGGGATCCAAATACCTTAGCTAAGAAACTCCAAGAGATCTCAGAATAAGAGAACCCCAGAGCGCGGCCTGAGGCTATCCACGTTGCCCGTGAGCGCCCCGGCCACCGGATGCCCCGGATCGGCGGCGCGGCCGGGCCGCCCGTGGGCCCGGCCGCCGGCCCGGTGGTGGGGTCAGCGCCCGCGCGCCCGCCGTCACGACGCGCCCGCACCTTCGATTCTCACGCAGTTCGCGCCTAGGCCCCGAACATGCGCGGCGCTCTTGCGCCCGGGTCCCTCGATTCGCCGAACCTTGCACGAAGGAGGTGAAATTCGTTCAGCGGCGTTTTGGCGCCGCGCCCCGTCTTGGCGTCCTCGCCCGCAGCGCGCCGTATGATATTGTTGTTGCATATGCTATCGCTCGCTTGCCCGCGATGCAGCCGCCAGGACATTGTTGCATGGGAGTCGAAGGAAATAGACATTTTCTAAAATGGAAGATGAGAAATAGCAAGTTTGCTTGGATAACTTTTCTTTTGATGGAGTTACGTATTTTACAAATAGGTAAGCAACCAAATTGGTCTATTTGTCTTACCACATCTCTTGGAGATGCTCTAAAGACTAGCTAAAGTTTAGTTGGTCTTAGTTGTTTTAACCTCGCTAAACCCAGCTAATGTTTAGTTGTCTATTAATCGGGGATCTAAACACCGTTGCTAAAATTTAGCTCAAAATTTTCTAGCCGGTAAGTTTAGCTTTAAAATTTTAGCTAGCTATAAATTCAAGTTGCGTGGATCTAAATTGGGCCATAGCAAGAAGGATGTGTGTCTTCAACTTTTAGCTAGTCCTGCTCTATCCTCTTGGAACCCATAGATTTTACAGGAATTAATTAATTCAGTTTTACAATAAGAGACCTAACATTCAGGAGAACAAAAAAAAAATCCACGTTTAAAATATGACATTATTTCTAGGTTCTCTTGCTTCGAGACAATGCAAGAAATGGGCATCTAATTAATGATAAAGAAAAATGCAAAAGCATGGCGCGGTTCCTTCCATTTCCTTTTCGAGCAACAATTATTATTATCATACAGAAAGAAGAAGCACGGACACCATCGTCATGCTTGTGAAGAAAAAAAAAAAAAAAAAAGAGGACACACCTTGTCTCATTAGAGAACAGAAATCTAAACCACGTCAAATCAAGCCCCCAAGATAAACAACATTACTCACTCATTACGTGCGCGGTCTTGTCCATCTTAAACAACAACGGGAACAAGAACAACTACGCTCGCGCGCGCACAGGCATCTCTGTCGGTTGGAACAATTTCCGT
This sequence comes from Hyparrhenia diplandra, assembly GCA_015847255.1. Classification (NCBI taxonomy): domain Eukaryota; kingdom Viridiplantae; phylum Streptophyta; class Magnoliopsida; order Poales; family Poaceae; genus Hyparrhenia; species Hyparrhenia diplandra. The sequence continues at coordinate 68,851 of JADLZK010000817.1, read as the reverse complement.
TTCGGACGCGAACAAACGCCAGTGCGCGTGCCAAAGCCTCCTGCCGGCCGCCGCGCACACGGAACGCGTCGCCGCCGGTCGCGGCCGACCGCAGAAACGGGGACTGCCCGAAATTCTCCACACTCCTTTTCCGCTCGCCCAGCTGCATCGCCCGCGCCGATCGATCACCGAGCGATTCCGCGACGCCTTTTGGGTCGTGGGACAGCGCGTACCGCGGAGAGCGGCTAGATCTGCCCCGGCGGCCCATCGGACGGCTGAGCCGGCGTGGAGGCGTTGTTTGCCCCGCGTGGCTTCACCTCGTTCGCCCAGGTGTCTCGCCGGTGAAAATTCGTAGGGACCCGCGCGGCCGACGGGTCTTTTCACGCGAAAGGCCATCCACAAGGGAGGCCCCGGCGCAGGGCTGCGCTGGGCTGTGGGCTCGCCCTGCCTGCCCGGCTAGTGGGCGGTGCTCCACTCCACTGCTTTCCGTAGTGTTGCGTGTGTCTTTTCTATTTTCTCTCCTGAATCGAATCGTCCGCGGGGTTCAGTGGGTTTATAGGAGTAGTAATGGCGCGTGTACGACTTTGGCCAGTTGGAGAAACGGTTGTACTCGTACTCCTTTGATAAATTGGTGAAAGCTTACGAGTGCACATATACGATTTCCCTTTTTGAAAAAAAAACGGGGAGTAGTTTATGTACATTGTACAGAGTGGTGCGTTAACAATGGTTTGGAATAGCATTGGTAAACTCAAAACAATTCAAAAGGTCAATGAAGGATTTGGAATCCGTTAGATGCCTGAGTACTGAGTCTCTGTGGATCGTTGAAAAGGCTTGAGTGCGCTCAACCTTTTCCAGGCTGGTTTAGGGCTGCCCAGCACTATATACGGACGGAGCTGGATCAGGTGCAGTTGCTATTGTAACTGTAAGTTAAGCAGTTGCGTGTTTTCAGCCATCCAAAGACGATCCAATGGCCCAAACGATGCCTTCTTCTTTCCCTGCTGCTTATCTGTCTTCTCCTTCGAACGAAGTACGGTGGTCTCCAACCTCCACTCTCCATGGCCAACAGCCCAACAGCACGGTCGCCTCGTTGCCGGAGCGCGCTGCTCGTTGCCCGCGCTACCACGCCCAGCAGCCTCGTCTACTGCACGACGGCGACCATCGGCGCGCCCACCGCCGCGACCGAACGGTGACAGTCAGTTCGCGGCGACGGTGGCCCACGACGTTTCAAGCAAACAGCTTGACCTCCGGCGAAATTGTACAAAGGAAAAGTGTAAAGAGGTCAAGGAGATGCTAGGACGGGGTGAAGGGTAACGAGAGAAAGGAGAACGACGCGGCCATTGCGGAGCTTTGCCCCAGCGGCCATGGCGGACAGGTTTCGGGGGAAACTCAAAATTCGTCGCTTTACCCTGACGGTTCCCGGCAAGAAAACGTCGGGTGGATAGCTAACCTCCTATAGCATCTACTGGAGCGAGGAATCCAGCCATGGCCTGCTGGCGTTGGCGAATTTTGAAATACGGCGGCGAACAGGCGGACAGCAAGGAGCGCTCGAATCCCGCGCCGTGAAGCTTCGCAAGCGCTGCTCGCGTCCTCGGCCGTCCTCGCACTGCTCTCCTTCGCCGTTGCGTTTCTCCTCACGAGCCATCTCGCGCGGCGGCACCCTGCGTGGGCGCACAAACCGCCCGGCCTCGCCGCCGTTGCGCACCCCCGGACCTGTCTCAGCACTGCTTGGTTCGTTGAACAAGACAGACAAGCAGGCAAGCAGAAGAGGAGGAAGTTTTGCTAGTTTCGTTTGGGCCATTGGATGGTCTTTGGATGGCTGCAATCATGCGACTGCTTAAGTTGCAGTTACAATAGCAACTGCACCTGATCCAGGTCCACTATATACATGTCTTTTTTTTTTTTTTTTTTTAAAAATAACTTTATTGTACTGAGGGCATAACATACACATCATTTCTGCAGAATTTTACAAATCATATATTGTTGTCTCCCGGTATAGCAACCTTTTGAAAAAAACATTCTACCATAGGACGATTTGGCATCATAGTTTTTATGGTTTTGGATATCATTTTAATGGATTTTAATTTCAAAACTACAAAAGCTATAATATCATGTTATATCATATCGAAGCAAAATGCAATGTATTTGATCTTTAGCATTTACTTACTAATTTACATGATTTTTTGAGATCCCTAGATCATTTCTTTTGTTTTGCAATTTTGTTAGAGTATACTATTTTGGTAGTATATTTAAGTGCGAGTTAAAAAAAACGAGGGAGTAAGATGTGTTGAAAAATAAGGGAGGTAGATGTGTTGATTTTGTTTTGCAATTTTGTTAGAACAGACTATTTTGGTACTAAAATTGTCTAATTGTCTACTTCTATGTATTAAGATTGTACAAAAAGAATAGTAAAACAAAACAACCAATATAAGAGCTAGAGCATCTCCAAGAGTACCCAACAATTTCTTCCAAAAACATGATGTTTTCCAACTTCCGAAAAGGTATTAGGAGCAATATTTTTGGAAGCTGTTGGAGAGGAGTTTTTTTTTTTCAAAAATCAAAAAGATTAGGAAGGAATTTTGAGAACTGTTGGAGTTGCTCTTAGTTTGAGCTTGATTCGCGATTCCCAAAAGAAAAGAATTGTACTGCTACTAATTAATAAGACATGACAACACATTCTCCATCCGACAAAAAATGTGCTAAAGCTAGAGATGGTATCTCTATTCCACTTAAAGAGGACAACGAGTAGGTTAAGAAATTAAAAGGCTATACCTATAAACATATAACTATTTGCTTGTGGTGATGGAAAGTAAGTGTGACGATAAACAAAAAGCATATGGAGTTCTGTTTCTTGCTTTCTCACTTGTGCATGGTGTTGTGAATAGGGCAAATGTCATTTCAGCCGCAGACAAAATGACGAAAGATAATTCTTGTTCTTGTATGGAGACGCAAACAAAACTCAAAGCAACCAAAACAGAATCTTTCTATGATGCAACGCTTAGTTAAACTGATATGTAATTTAGGGCAAAGTAAGTAACTTTAAGAGAGCACAATGGTTACGTCGATGATGCTCCAGCTGTGAACTGGTAGTAAACGAAGATTCTTTGTCCTTCGACATTTCAACCCCCAACCGCATGCCCCTCTGCACAAGGTTTTATCAACCGGCCATGTCATCGTGAAAGATGCATATGCTCTGATCAAATGCCGTTCTAAAAAGACAAGAATTGTTGCTACTATCTTCCATCCTATATGTTTTTCACCTAGGTCTCTCTCCCTCATTTATGTTTTTCACCTAGGTCTCTCTCCCTGATTTTTGTGGACTATGGATACCAAAACTAAAAATATAGTACCATGTATCATGTATGGCTACATATAATAATGGATACCGTGAACAAGATGAATACACAAGTAAACTAACTTCGTTTGAGATGTTATTCACAAAGGTATACTAATATACTCCCTGTCCTAAATAAGTATACCGGTAGCAGTTTAGTTTTTCTTAAAAAAAATACATTTATAGGTATGGTCCATGTCCATTTAGTTGTTTTTTTGGCCTTCTCTACTTCTAAAGTGCAATCCTGAAATAGGTTTTGGCTGGGTATATATGATCAACATATATAAATTGTTGTAGATATTTCACAAAGTTCTACGTTTTATGGTTTTTTTTAAAAATCCCGCGCGCATGCTCAGCAAAAAGTCAAACACATTTAAAAGTGTGATTTGTTTGGCTTGCTGTGATGCTTGCAGCTATCAGCTATATGATGTTCATGCTCACCTCTGTTTTTTTCTAAGCACAAATCAACACAAGCACCCATGGAACCATTTTATTCGTATGCTTGGGAGAAAATGCCATTTTATCCGTAATGGTAGGTCATATATCCATGATAGCCTCAACAACAGTATGTTATGCATCCCGACTAAACCATGACACCATGGTCGGGGTCCAGGCAAGAAATGCCAAAGCATAATTATTTATATATTAAATAACTTGCAAAAAGGATGAGAGGAAAACAGAGCATGGTGGATGCAAAGTAGTGGAAGAGCATGGGCCCTCTCCTTTGTCCCTGAACGGCCAATACCGTCTCCTCCTCCCCTTGCCCCAGCCCAGCAGCCTACAAATACCACCCCAGCCCAGCAACAACACCATACATGCTTGCAACAAAGCTTGTGTTGTGCAACAACAGCAGCAGCACACACATCTACTAGCTCCAGACTACTAGCAGTGCCAAGATCACACAACTTCCAAGACCAAGTGCTTCCAAATTCCGAGCCTCTCCTTGTGACGCAGCAGTGTGCATGCTCTTGCCCGCTCCTGTGATCTGAGGTAAGAAGCCTGACACGCCCGTTAAGTGAGTCGGTTAATGGAGACTCTTTGGCAACAAGCGCCAGTCATCTATCTGTTGCTCACGTCTCTTTACGATCGTGCCACTTCACAGGGAGCAAGAACGACTGCCACTTCACATCTTCCTCCAGGCGGCGAAGATGTCGGTGGCGGTGTGCCGTGGCCCAGCAGCTGTTCCGGCCTTCCAGGCGCCCCGCTGGTTGCGCCCTGTCGAGCCGTACAAGCAGCCGGAGGTCGTCGTCGACGACCGGCCTGCGCAGGTGGACGTATGGAACGCCATCCAGGCCGACGTCGACAACAAGGTGGCCGCCGGCGCTAAGAAGGCGTCGTCCAAGCCGTACGTGCACCCACTCGTGCGCCGATCGTCGAGGCTGATGAGCCAGAAGAGCCTCGAGGTCTGCACGGAGAGCCTCGGCAACGAGACCGGCTCCGGCGACTTCACGTCGTCCCTGGACATGCTCAGCCTATTCGACTCGCCGCTGCCGGCGGCGGCCGCACCGGAGGAGTCCTTCTGGCAGCAGCAGCACGACGCGGCTCGCTGCTGCGAGGAGGAGCAGTGGGAAAGCAAGGGTCTCACGGCGGTGAACTACCACTGCTCGGCCGGGACGCGGTCACCGCGCCGCTCGTTCCCGCCGCCGCTGCCGTCCATGTCGCGCCGCGACGGGCCGTGCCTGCAGATGCGCCCGCGCCGCCAGGACGGGCGCCTCGTGGTCGAGGCCGTGGCGGTGAGGCCGCGCGGGTACCTCCACGCGAAGCGCCAGGGCGGACGCCTCCGCCTCTCCTTCGTCGAGTGCTCTGCTCGCGACCAGAGCGCGGCGAGCAAGATCACCGAGGCAGCAGCAGAGGCGCCCTACTTCCCCACCGTGGAGCCCAGGAACGTGCAGGAGGAAGAGGCCGCCGTGGAAATGGCGGCGGGCGACGAGGTGATGATGGAGGAGGAGGAAGAGGAGGTGGAGGTGGTGGACAGGGGCACCGTCGTCGAGGTCAAGGTGAGCACGCAGCCGCAGACGCACACGGCGGCCAAGGTGCACCGCTCGACGCTCGTGATCAACAAGTTCGTCGGCAGCACACCGGTGTCCGTTGACCAACCCCGGTGGGACCGCGACGCCGACACGACCACCTGTGACGAGATTGAGACGGCGGCTGCACAGTCACCGCGCCCGACCCTGCGCCGGGTGCCGTCGTCCACGACGACGCTGGCGGCCGCGGTGGCCGTGGCCTCGACGGGGACCGACGACGTCCCGCGGGGTCCGGAGGACGACGACGAGTGCGGCGGGCTGCACGGCCTTTCCGACGCCTCCACCGCGGCCGAGACCAAGCAGCAGCTGCTGCTGTCGTTCACGTCGCGGAGGGGGACAAGCAGGACCTGCTGCAGAGCGTGCGGCGGTGCCGGCAGCTGCGGCAGAAGAAGCTCTTCATCCTGGAGCCCTACTGCATTGCCACCTCCTGATTCTGAACCGAACCTGAACAAAACCATCCATCAGGTCATTCGATCACAGCCACACTACAGACAGCTACGATGAATGCGACAGTTGGGTCGCGTCGCCATTGCTAGCCTTAAATTAATCACTAGCAAATCAAGCACGGTCCTGATTAGTAGCCGATTATAATAACCCTCGTCCATCGTCCGTCCGTCGTCGTCACACTCACACAGTGGCTGCTGCATGCTGGGCATTACTACTTTTTTTTTTTTTTTTTTTTTTTTAATTTTTGGCGACACATCTTTCCCATGTGTTGCTTGGTGTTTCGCTTTTTGACTGCGCGTGCATCGGTTAGCAGTCGCCGTTTGGTCCCTTGCAGTGTGGCCTCGTGCGTGTAATTGCTGTTGCTCTAGTAGTTTCTATCCCCCAGTATTTCTAGTGTGATTTGAGTAAGTAATTTATCAATGAATTAACAGAGTTGCTGCATGTTGTCAATCTACGATCTACTACTGTGCTGTATTTGGATGAGGCGTGCATCAGAGAGCTTGCCTTTTTCAGACCTTGTTTTGTGTGTAGTAAGTGTGTTATATCCTGGATAAGATTTTGGAGATCGAAGACGTACGTCGTGCGTACCGAACAATTGTCGGAATGGGAAAAGGATTGGAGATAGAAAGTAGTAGTGCTACTGTACCATGTAGCGTGTCTTGCTGCTTTGGGTAACCCTAGATCGATCGATCGATCACGGAGAGTGGATAGACAGATACACGTGACGTTAAGTTGCTATATTGATCATGCCGAAACGCACTCATGTGTGGTGCCTAACAAGGACCAATGCTTTAGGGAATCAGGCATATATGTTAGGACTAGAGAGAAATTTAATTTTGCTTGATAGATGTTGTCGTGATAAAAAAAAAAAAAAAAAATAGAAGGCCGCATAGATACAGGTGGAACCGTGAATTATTCAATTAGAAGAATGCCGTTTTCTTTTCTCGAATACGCAAAAGATTTGCGCGTCATTCTATTTAAGAGAAGAGTTTTTACCTCCACGCTTTCGTGCTTTCGCGCGTTCCAGGGAGTTAGGATATTACATTATGCACTACTCCCAAACCTTTCCTTCAAAGCGGATTACTCACGGATTGGACAACCTAGATTGCGCGCACTAGCTCGGATCTGTGGATCAGCGGTGGCGCTCATGCGCGGCGCCGCGTCGCCAGCGGGACTGCCAAGGGCGTGGAAGGTTGGGGAAGAGCTCCTGCAACGACTCAGCGCCCGCGTCAACGGGGTCATCACCAAACAAGAAGAATGCCGTTTTTTTATGGATTTACGATTAGCGGCTCTTCTGGGCACCGAAGGCAACAATTCAAATAAGGTGTAGATAGATGTTTGCACATGAACAGCTTTAAGGCCGCATTCGTATTCGCCACAAGTGGAGTTCGTTATGTATGAGACGAACATTTGTATGCTTCGGTTACTTTGGACTTTGAGCTTTATTAGGAGTTAAAATGTTGAGTCAGACTCTATATCCTAGGGGTCATAAATACGAGGCAATGTTTGTTAGGGCACTCAAAATGCTATAAATTATTATGGTTTCTATAGTCTTGGTCATTGTGTCAAGAAACTATCTCTCACAATGCAATTTTCTATCATGATGTCATATGGTCCACTTGTCACTCTCACAAATTGTCTTGGTTTACGTGAAGACCTGGTTTCTTAGTTAGACTTGGTTTCTTGTGTTTTTCCTCTCTCTCTTCAATAAATATAGCGACACATCAGCAAAAAGCAATAAATAGAAGGGTAATAAATGAGGATAGAAACCATGGTAGAGTCTGCATTGTGAGTGCTCTTATAACCATGAGATGACTTGGCAACATAGTCGAATCGACCAAAGCTGGTGTGTAGCTATTGTTTATGGGGAGGAGTGCCCATAATCATATCCTGAGAACGTAGGTAAATTGTTATACTTGCTTGTGTATATTTTTTTTCCATGATTTTCAATATTTTTGTACTTCTAGTGTTGTTAGTTAGTTGATCTTTAGAATCTAAATCTAACTGTCATTCTAGTAGAATGGGTTGTAGATATTCATTAAGATTTTTGAGCCTCCCTAAACATTAGGAGTTTGAAGATTTTTAGAAATTTTGTAGGGTTTTCCTTAAAAATATTTGAGAACTTGAATAATTATGCAACAATCTAATGAGAACAACAAAACCCCAACATGAAGGTAAACAATTGGACAACTACCGCAACAACGCACGACGGCAAAACCATCACAACACCAGGAAACAAAACCCCAACCTTCAGGCCACAACAATAGGAATCCTCAACCCATACTGGGCAGCAGGCTTATCAAAAGGTGCCACGGTTTCTGGTCCTTGTGATAGTTGGAAGCATAAACAAGGTTGTTTTAAAAAAGAGAAGGAATCCTTGTCGACCAGCGGAAATGGAGCTCACGTACTGAATTATTCGAGGGGATAGATAGGCTCCCCCGGCCGGTTGATCAAATGACTGAAGATCTCGTCTCCACGTCACCTGTTTTGTGTACTCTCGTTTGCTGCCACGGCAACTTGCAGCAGGGCTTCAGATAGGCTCTGCACGCAAGGAAGATTGGCCAGCGACTGGCCGCCGCCGCCGCCGCAGCCGACCGCCAGCCGTTTTGAGGGGCCAGTCAATGATAGGCCGCTGGCTGGGTGCCTGGGTGGCCTGCATTGGAACGCAAAATACGACGAGCAAATTTCACAGAACGCCCGCGTATGGCTCCACTGAGGGGTGTTTGGAGACACCCTAATCTGATGACGTCTGTTCGTATTCTGATGACGTCTGTTCACATTGCAACGCAACCATCGTCTAGCTAGGGAATGTGCCGTCTGAGACTCTGAATGCTGAACCAGCTAGCAGGCAAAGGGGCTTCTCTGGTGATCTCTGCCTTCACATCACATCTGCGTCTTCGTCTACAAGGCTTTGGTCTGAAGAAAAAAGGAGAAACGCATGGTAGGAACCAAATCATTCCTGACGAAACATGCAAGATCGATCGAGCATTGTGTTATTCCTCTGCTCTAGTTCTCCTCCAAGGTTCAATCGATCGGCACAGGGATAAAGGACGGCGTGCAAAAGGGATAAAGGAAATAGGAGGTACGTAGCAACTGATGGTACACGCTCGGAGACTTTGCATAGGTGGCTATTGCAGCGCGAACCGATGCTCATCCAGCTGAGAAGATTTTGTTCGTGGTCGACGAGGACACGGACGTACTACTGCACCTGTCGCAATGGCATTTTGCCACACCACCACCACTAGCCACTAGGGACTTCTTTTTTCTCTGTTGGTTGTAAACCTGCAGAGTTAGAAATTCAAAATGCAGAGCTTTTGATTCATAAATAAATGAATTTAAAATGGAGCTGACATTGGTACGGAACTTTTCAATACCGAGATATGATAATCTATATTGAAAGCGAATTCAGTCGTTGGGCTGCTGTGGTTTAGTGATATACAATTGCCGCCCACCTATGCTGATGGTCCAAAGACAAGTAGCAATCATGAGCTGACCGAACGTGTAGTAGCCTAAATTCCTCAGGTTAGTTAGTGCTCAATATTTAGCCTCTCTCACAGCACAAAAGGACGAACCCTCTCATGATCATGAGGTCAAACTTAATTCTCCATGCACGACACGATTATATATATAATATGTATGTCATTCAGTGGAGGTGTTTGGTTTTTTCACCTAGGCCTGTACGTCGGTGTATGGATAACTGGCAAGATACTTCTCCCCGACCAAGGGACTCCACTCTGTCTCCCCTTTATTTTTTTATATATGGGGTAGCCTACAACGACATAAACATTGTGCCAATAAGCAGCAGAAGAATTGAAGAAAAACGAAAGTCGTGGCGAGAGGTTTCTTTTCAAAGTCAACTGCATAAGCAATTGCAAGTGACCGGAAGGGATGCGTGCATGACCAATGGGCACAATTGCGTAGGAATTAAGGTAACGCCTCTTGTCGATCGGCTCACTTAGCAAGAGAATTTCTTCCGTAATGCAGTCTAAAAAACAAAGATAAACGATACGCTGGGTTCATGATGATGTTGTCATGTTGACCTACCCATACTGGAAAGTATAAAGTGTATTATACGGGTGAATGACGTAGGATATTTATACTTCCTGAAGGGACCATGCAAATCGATCCCACTGGGTATGCACGTACAGTATTAACAAATTTTAGTAACTCATGGAAAGGATAGCCCATACTGGATAATTATTTGATTTCTAAGACCTACGTACTATTACTATTTAGGGCCTTTTATAGCTTTTAGGGCCTTTTTTATAGCTAGGACTTATTAAACTTTGTTAGTAGTTGTCAAATTAAAAAAAACTTTGTTAGTAAAAGTAACGTTTCTAAGATCTACATAGGGCCTTTTAACGGGACTTTTTTTTTTTATAGTATTAGCTGCTAACTACTATCTCCTCGAATCCAAACAGAGCCTTAACTAAATGAAACCAAGTAATCACAAAAATTAGATCCATGCCACACCATACATTTGGAACGCACTTTGACTAGTTTTGACTCATTCTTGTGCTATTGTAAATTTGTATGTACAAAAATGGCATGACTACTCACTTCTTTCTCCACTTGCTAAGATGTGGGCCTCATGTGGCACCGCCATATAAAGGCCTACTCACCATCTCTCTCCCTTCTTGCCTAGTTCTCTCCCTTTGGCTTCTATTGCTCGACAAATGGTGGTGGCAACAAGGGAAAACATGAGGTAGGCATTACCGGCAATTCAAAGAGGAGATCCCCGTGGGTCGAGGCGATCAGTAGCAACACTACTTTGAAATGAACTTCCGTGGCGGTTTTTAGAACCGCCACACGCCTAGGTCCAATAACCGCCACGGTTAATCCGAAAAAAATAAAAAGAAAAAAAAAAACCCAACCCTAACCCTAACGGGTCGGGCCGTCGCCCGTTAGGGTTAGGGGGACCCACCGCGCTAGCCAGCTGTCGTCCCCGCCGGATCCGGGACGCCACCGCCCCGCCCGCGCCGGATCTGGCGGCGGCCGCCACCCCGCTGCGCTACACGCCCCCATTGCCGAATGCGCCGGTCGTAGGGAAGGTGGGGAGCCGCGCCGCCGCCGGGAGGGAGGGCCGCCCGTTCGCCCCCGCCGTTCTGCGCGTATGGCTGAGCTTCGCGGCCCTGTCGCCGCCGGCGCCGCCCGCCGGGGAGGGCCACCGTCCCACGGCGCCGCCCAGCGCACCGCCCGAGCGCGCGCCCCCGCATGCGCGCCGGCCGGAGAGGGAGGACCGCCGTCCGCGCCACCCGCCCCGTGCACGACCGAGCCTCAGCGCCGTGTGCGCCACCTGTAGCACCGCCGCGATCACGCGCGCCGGCCCGCCACGTGCGCCTGGGGCCCGCCGCGGTGCCTCCATGGAGTAGAGGGAGGGAGAGAGTGGCGTGAGTGGAGGGAGGCGAAAAGGGGGAGGTGGTGCAGCGTCGGGCCGGGCCGGAGGGAGACTAGGAGAGTGAGAGAGTGGAGTGGAGGGATTAGGGTTTGTGAAATTGTATATATATGGGAGTTGTCGGTGGGTGGGCTGGGCTGTTGAATCTGGGCCTGATTAATCGTGGCGGTTATTTTAAAAACACCGCCACCATTAATCTATTGACCGTGGCGGTTTTCCCCGTCGTGGGCTGCTGGGCCTTCGATTAATGGTGCCACGGAAAATCTTTTCCAAACACTATGTAAAATCAGTTGTGTAGTAGTGCAAAAGGGGAGCAATGGTTCAACCATGGCGCGGCGTAGGGTGGTGCGAAAGTGGCTCGCCATGGCTCTAAGCTAGTTGAGGGAAGAGCATCAGATGCAAAGTCATGGACATCCGTATGGTCGCGCTGGCTGCAACTAGCAATGATCCACTATCTCTGACAAGGCTGCGAGCATAACTATACACAACATTTATAGATGTAATAAAAATAATTTTCATGGTGTTTTTCACAGCCACATCTATTCAAGGGACTATCAATTCCTAGGGCCGGGTATGTAACCGTCTAGAAATCAATTTATAGAGATAAGACAATGTTTCCAATTGTCTCTGGAACTGATAGTTTTTCTGTGGCAATCAATATGATAGTATTTCATCTCGATATTATAAATCCACCATACATACCTTTAATCCTACTAGGATAAGTTCACCAGTGAAGCATCGTGGTTGCATATCACGATTCACGTGATTTTTAGCGCATGCGGCTCTTGCCTCATGTGAGCCCCCTACCAGAACACCACAAATTCACTCTGCCCAAGTGAAAGAGGTTATCCTTTTGTATTAACTTTTACAAATATTGTGTTAAATATTTGTACATTTAAGTGATTTCAACCTAAAAATAAAATGTTCTAACTACAAAGTTTAAGATGTTATCTGGCACTGCAACTTTGGTACAAGGTGTTTTCTCCGTTAGAGATCGTTTCAAAAATTCAAAGAAAAGGAATGTTAGGGGATTTGAGAACCTAAAATGCACCTTGGGTCCTAATAGATTTTAAATAATTAAGTTTCGACTACAAACTCTTTGATCTCGTTGATCTCCCCAACTATGATATATAGGTTTTTTGTTCCAACTATGTTTTTTGTGCGTGGCAACTATTTCTAAATTAAGTCGGTCAAATTACCATTTGTCTATGAAAATGGGGAACATTTTTAAGGGCAATTGAAAACATGAACTATCCCTAAAAATTGAATTATATAGGTAGTCAATGTCTAAAACCATTTATAGAGGAATTTTATCCAACCATTGCTAAAAACAGGTGATGTCTTTCAAAATCATTTATGTAGAAGTAGGGCAGTGACAACATGTGAGGGGGTTAAGTTGTGGAAGGATAAAGAGATGGCGTGTAGTGCAATGTTGTTCTCTCACAACAAAACATTATCGGCTGGTTTTATCAACCTGCCGTTATATGATGGCCTACACATAAGAGTCAAACGATATTCTAAGCGTATATAGTAATATGTGATGGCATGGTTCCAAATAGCTGAATAGTGGAGGTGGATGTGTCTAGATGTGCCAATTTATAAGGGTATATAAAGGATCAAATTAACCCAACCAAATTAAAGCTAGAGATAGTTTATGGAAAATGAGAGCGTGGTGGATCACGACGTGGAAAAGAACCTAATACTTTCCCTCTCCTTGGCTAAAGTCACTTTTTTGTTTTACCATTAGTATACTCTCGTTGCATTTTATAATCTCAAGTCGACCGAGAAATTAATCAATTAATACCGACCAGAATATGGAAAAAGTTCATCTATGTGTAACCTAGCTAATAACAATAATAGCAGCGCGGCTATACATACTCTCTTTGCCTTTCCCTTGAAACTAATTAAAATTCCCGCCTTCAACTAAAAGAAATAAACCAGCCATTCAGTCCGAATAATGTTCAGAAAACGAACCTGCTGTCTGCGACGAAAAGAAAATGCCGTCCCTCTCCCAATTCCCAAGATAGACTGAAGAAATATAGAATAGGCCGGGTTAAGCATCCATTAACCATATACTCCGATCAACTGCGAAGTCACAAGGACGCATCGTCGGCGGTTCGGATGTTCGATCCGGCCGCACATACTCGGGGGCTTCTAATTCCTCTCTCGAGATGCGATCTTATCTCCATCCGCCGCAGCAAACATTCCGGCCCCTACTTTCACCTTTCTCCGGCTTCGATCGTTCACCCTTTCAGCGGGACATAAAACTATTGCGCCCTCACGACATCGCATGGCTCACGTTAAGCACCGGCCGGCCGGGGAAGCAGACATACCGGCCAACACCTCGCATCGTCGCCAAATTCCACTGCCGCCTTCTACATATGAAAGCAATATAATGGTGGCCCCGCCTCCTCCTTCCACTTACATTATGCATGCATGCATGCATGTGAATTGAAAATGGACGCTGCAGTTGCGACGCGAGCGAGCGAGAGACAGCTAGTGGCGCCGGGGATTCTTGGTATCGTTTAAAGCCGGCTCGCGGTCGAGTGAGTAGCGTGAGCTGCATGCATATGTGTGCTCACTGCTCAGAGAGTCAGAGAGACGGCAGGAAAAGCGTCGTCGTCTCATCCTTTCATGCGTGCCTAAATTCCTGTCCTGCAACCTGCATATAGGTTTTGTCCGGGGAGTGAATGTGAATCCTATGGATGCGGTGAATGGTGACGGGCCTCAGCTTGTTTAGTCCAGTCTGCCATGGAATTTGTGCTGCATGCGCCCGTGATTTCGACCGCGTGAAGAAGACAGTAGACTTGTCGCCGCACACAACTTTCCTTTCCAGAATATCTTTGGCATCCCATCGTCAATTCGTCATTGTCAATTAACCTTGAGACGGCCACACACCCCACACAGTGACACATATGTACTATTGCCGATTGGGCATCGTGTACTTATTGTAGCACGGATCATTGCGAAGAACAATCTACTATGTGGCCAGAACGAAACCCGGGAGAGATCGAGCGGCCCTTTTTCTTTATTCTGCCGCGGCGGCGGCCTCGTTAGCAGATAGGATCGCCAGGTTATGTGGTGAAGGAGCGCGAGGCAAAAAGGCGCGAGACCGACCTCGAGGGGCAATTGGAGCTCCCATCAGCCATGTATGTATGCGCGGTTAGTTCCATTTCCAATCCAACCATCCATGCATATGCAACTATGCAACGTTGGTCACCTTTTTGTGCCGAGGACGAGCCGATCGAACGGGGAATAATAACCGAATAAGAACTGTAGAGGCACTGATGTGCGTGCGGTCCGAGCAGCTGAGCACCGAAGAGTTTATAGGGCCCTAGGAGATTCTGACCGCCAGGTTCAGAGAAAGTTTTCAGCTCGAACAGCTGCAAATGTAATTCAGAATCTCTAGGGACATTAGCGTTAACCCAGTGATGATGGTGTAACAGAATCCGTCCGTCTTGGCATATGCATGCCAACAATCTTTATTTTGAGCAAGCAGATTCTAGGAGCCAGACAGCCCGGGGAAAAAAAAAATGTGGCATAGATAAATAAACCTCACTCGCCTAAGTGACAGCGAAGTTCACTGAAGCGGTCACGATCACCGCACCGGACCTTGCGGCCCAGGGGCCGAAATTGAAATAGGCGGAGACTCGGCCTTCAACAGCGCGTGTTTAGCTCGCAGGACACGAGAAAAAGGTCACACAAAGCCGAGGGCCCAGCGAAGCAAAGCGCATCTGGCCTCTGGCGGTTTGCTCTGCGCGCACGGGAAGACGTGTGAGCGGGGAAGAAACTGTGGCCCGCCATCAATAAGCTAGAAGCCAACCAGTTTCCTCCATGGGCCAATCGGTGCTTGCACTGCGGTCACCCACCCACCGGGCCTTGATCCAATGTAAAACGAAGAGCACAGAAGCGGGATTCAGCCTAGTGTGCATTTAAGTTCATCCTGACATTTTAATTTTTTTTATCAGAGAATGGAAGAAAGGTCTGATTTCAGCAACCCACGTTTATTGCAAAATCAGCTCCTGATTTTCACATAGCTGTAACAAAGTGGTAAATAAGGCTCCTTCCATTCTAAATTACACTTTGTTTTAGCTTTTCTTCTAAGTACACAGTTTTTACAATGCACCTACCTGCGAAGTTCTCAACTATGATATAGAAAAGGGCTTTGCTGAGGAGGTAAGACTTCAAATAAATCTGAGCCATTAAATTTTTAAGAGAGAAAAATAATTAATTTTAAGAAAAATTAAGCAATAAGTTGTTTTTGAGTTACCACCAAGAAATGCGTCTTGCATTTGCATGTATCCATGCAGTTTCTTTCCTTGTGGTCGCAAACCCACACCAAGACATGCACATTTGTTGGAGATTTAATTTTTGATGAAGAAGAAATAAAGTTGAGTTCATGTATCCATAACTATTAGTTACAAACTTTATTTTTGGCTGACTCGCTTTCCTAATTTTGTACTTTGTCACATGTCATGTTACGAAAGTTAGATAGGTTCAAGAGAGATTTTTTTTTTTGCACTAACATGTTATAGTGATACCAATCATGTCACGTCAAAAACCATCACCATGCCGTACTAATTTCAGGTTACAATCATGTTCTGAGAATGTCGAAAATCATATTGAGGAGGATCGGGTGGGTAGGTAGGTAGAAGGCGACTCTTGGCGACTTCGGCGGCACGGTCCGTCTGCCGCGCCGCCAGCCCCACCACGCCCCACCCGCCCCACCTCCCCAGACAACGCTCCCCCTCCGCTTCCCCACCTCCTCCTCCCCGGGATCTGCGGTCTCGCCTTCTCCCGCGGCCTCCTTCCCACTGGATGCGGACTAGTCGGATCGGGGATGGCGCCCCGCCATGGAAGCCGCTCTCCCTCTCGTCGGCGTTCAGGGCGGAGGAGGAGGAGGAGGACCTCGTGCGGCGCGTCTGCGACCGGCGGGGCTTCGGCGCCCGTCGGGATCCCACGATGACGCCATCGACGAGTCCGTCCTCGCCGCGCCTACCTTCTCCCTCCAGAGCCGCTTCCGATGGCCGGACTAGAGGGACCAACGCCGGCGTTCTCCGAGCAAGGGGGCTTCCTCGCACGAGCCGCCCGGCTACTCCTCGCCCGGTCTCCAAGCCCGGATCTCAGCGCTGGGGAAGCTCTCCCTCTCTGGCCGCGGACGCGACCTCTCTCGATGCCGACGACGGTGGTCCTTCCTCCACCAAGGTTGGCGGGGGCCTGGCGCCCCGGCCGGCGGTGGAAAGGGTAAGTGAAGGGTCGAGATGGGGACTAGAGGGGGTGAATAGTCCTTTCTAAAACTAATTGCGCCGGCTAAACAAATATGATGCGAATTTAAACTATTCGTTTAGCCAAGACTTCACCCTCTAGCTATGACTCTAAATCACCTCACAAAAGGTCCTACACAAAGCAAATGAGGTGATAAGCCTAGCTTGAGCTCCTAACCGTTTCTATTGCAAGGTCACACAAACCTATGCACTAGTACTTCAAACAAAGGTGAGCTCCTACACAATTCTAATGAGCAAAAGCACAAAGCCAAACCTAAGCTCACTAGATGCACTAAGGTCAAGGCTACACACGCCTAACCCAAAGGCTCAAATTACTTAGCTACACAAACTAAGCAAAGCAACTAACAAGCTACACAAGCTAGTAATTGCAAGAGCTACTCCACAAGCACAAGCACAAGGTATATATGAATGTAAATATAAAGCTTGTGATTTGGAGAATGCAAACCACCGAGAAGAGTAGACAAGTTGACACCGGTGATTTTTTACTGAGGTATCGGGAAGCTTGCCAACTTCCCCTACTCCTCGTTGTGTCGACCAACACCTTGATGGTTCTTCGACTAGACGGTGCCTTCGCTAGTTGGCCCCCATGCGGCTCACCGCAAGGCTCTCCAAGACGCCACTCACAAGGGTGGTAACTCAATGACACACTCTAGTAGTGATGCTCTTCGCGATCCCCGCGAGGTGAGCTCGAACCTCTCACAAATCCTCTTTGGACACCGCACAATCTCCGTTGCGTGCTTCACGAAGTCTCTTGCCACCAAGCCGTCTAGGAGGTGGCAACCTCCAAGAGAAACAAGCACACCCGCTTGCAACACGATCACCTAGTGCCACGAATGCGATCTCTCAACGCGAATGCACTAGAATCACTCCTCACTTTGATTTGGATGAACACTATCAATCACAAGTGAGTGGGAGGGCTCTCAAGCACCACAACACAAGCCACCAAGGCCCAAGTGTGCTCGACACCACCATGCCATGGCCGACCAAAGCAAGTATAAATAGGGCCCAAGTCAAAAAGAGCCGTTGGGAGAAAAAAATCCATTTCTGGCGTCGGCCGGGACGCGCCGGCCCGGACTCACCCGGCCCAGTCCGGGTCGGCGTCGATGCGCCAAACGGTGCTTCGGTCACATAGGACAAAGTCCTTGGCCCCACGACCAGCGGCAACCGGCGTCCCGGTCGAGCTTCCCGGTGGTGCGTGGGTCCGATTCGGCGGCGACCACGAAAACATGCTCTCGGAATTCTGATCGAACCATCGACCGGACCGTCCGGTCGGGCGCGTCGGCCGACTTCTCGATGCGTCCGGTCGCCCTTTTCTGCGAAACTCCGTCGCCTTTGCTTCGCGTGCTATCCAACAAGTATTCCAACTTGAGCACGAGGACTAGCAAGATTTCACCACCACGATGCATCCGCGCAATAGAAAATATGCATCTCATTTTCTCCGAAAGCACGAATCCCGCCTCGCAAGCTCGGCGGGAGGATGAGCCGTTCCCAAACCCAACTCAATCCACGCAATCACCGTCCGCTTTGGAAATGTGCCAACACCACCAAGTGTACATCACCATGTGCATGTGTGTTAGCATTTTCACAATCAAGTCAAAGGACGGTTAGCCCTTACCACGCCACTCGATCCTAACACATCGCAGTTAGATCGCTCAAGTGGCACTAGATGACCGATATGCAAACAAGTTTGCCCTCTTGATAGTACGGCCATCTATCCTAAGCCCGGTCATAAACTTCTCTAAGCTCCTCATGACCGCGAAATGAAATGCCCTATAGGTTATACCTTTGCCTTGCGCATTTCCATTCCGCTCCATCTCCAAGTGCCGATGCAACACATGCACCAACACGATTAAGAATGATATGACCCACTCCATATCATCACATGACCTTCTTGGTCCATCGATCTTGATCTTACTTGCTCTTCACCGTTGCATCGGTCCGTCGGCGCTAAGTCTAGCCTAAGCTTCACCGCCTCGCGGTCCATCGCTTCACCGCCTCGACTTGCCCTTCACACTTGCAACCGGTCCATCAAGCCAAGCCTTGTCTTGATCTTCACCACCTCGGTCACATGACTCCATGTCATGTTTCATATGCAATAAAGCTCCTTCATTGCACCATCACGTGTGAACTAATCTCACGTGTATTATCTCAATCACACATATTAGTTCACCTAATGTTAACACTCAATTACCAAAAACCAAAGGAACCTTTCGGTAAGCGGCGCTCGTTGTGCGAAGGAAGAAGAAGAAGAAGCCGGCGGAAGAAGCGAGCGGCCCGGGGTTCATGGTGGCGACGGCGCGCGCTTTCGGCCACCACGACACCCAAGCCCTCACCGGTCGCTGGCCGCCCAGCCGAGCGGGTGGAAGACAATCTCGCCGTCGGCGGGCGCTCGCCCGGCGTCCCCACCCCCGCCCGGCATGGTGTGTCTGGCCGGAGGAGGCTTTATCGGGTCCCGGTCGGGAAGGAGGGGGGCGGGGACATCGCCGTCTCCACGCCGGGCTGTCTGCGGGGTGCGGAAAGTGTTTCAGCGCCTCGGGAGGAACCGTTCGCCGAGTGCACCTACGCCCGCGGTGCTTCACCGCTTTCGCGAGGCCATCGAGCGGCTGGGTACTCCTGGCCCCCGGCCGCGCGACAGCGCCGCCGTTACGCCCGCGCGGATGAAGCGCGTGCCGCCGGGGTGACTCGACCGCTGCGCGCCCGAGGACGTCCCTACTCCGACGACACGATCCCTGGCGACCTTCCGTCCGCCCCCACGTTGCGCTCGCCTTCGGGACATCGATCCGGGGGGCGGGGGAAAAGAATACTCTGATGACACGGATTGGCTGGGGGTGCAGGCTCACGTCCGGAACTCCGGCTCGGCAACCACATCGGGTGGGGATCCAGGTGGAAGGATCATGCCCTCCACCACCACCGCCACCGCCGCGCAGCAGCCTCGCCTCTCAACCCCATGACGCCCACTCCTCCGCGCCGATGATGTGGGTCAGCTCCGCAGCGGCAAAGGCCGCGACGGCCCGGGCGCGTCGGCTGCCCGCGATGATTGTCCCCCATCACGGACATGATTGAAGAGGGCGAGGACCGCTGCGGCTCTCTCTACTAGCCTCGGTCGGGACAACCGCGCCGCGTCACCACCGCATCCATCGCCGGGCCGGCCTGCGGCGATGAGCTTGGCAATCGGTGATGATGCCTCCGTTCCTGTGTAATCTGCGGCGGCCTCTTCCCGTCGCGCTTCCGCCACAACCGACATCAAGCGAGTCCTTTGCTGCAACCCTCACTCCCAAGCGGTTCGATTCAGTGGCAACCTTGGGGGCGAAACGATAAGGCCCATCAATGGATGCTCCCGGTTTCGAGGTGCTCCGGTATTTTGCCGCGACATCCGCGCATCGCGCGGAGCGCCGAGGTCGCCAGCTCCGCTCGGCACGGCATGTGCGCTCATACAGACAGCGGCCAGCGCGTGTCCCCAACGGCGGCGATGTGAGTGCCATGACGGCGTGCTCTGTGCTAGCACCCGTCCTTCATCGAGCGCGGCGCATCATCTTCGTCCCCGGAGCGGAGGTGGTTGTGCGTGCGGCGGGGGTCGACGAGTATTTGCCCTAGGGCTCATGTACATGAAAAGTGCGTGTCGGTCATCGCGGAACGTGGCTTCTCCACGCCGCCCGGCTCTCCTGGCGGATGGAGCCCAGGTGGGGTGGGAAACGACGACGACCGCAACGACGGACGCCTGTCGGATGCACCCTGCGCCGACCCTTTGGCCTTCTCGGCAATTCAAGTTTCACGCCGGACGGGCCGGTGCTTCCTCACGCCTCGGGAGCGGGGGCCGGGGCTCCGGGGGAGGGTGGGGGGGGGGGGGGGGGGGGGGGGGGGGGGGGGGGGGGGGGGGGGGGGGGGGGGGGGGGGGGGGGGGGGGGGGGGGGGGGGGGGGGGGGGGGGGGTCGCACGACGCCGGTAGGCACCATCTGTGGTGCCCCATGCCTTCTTTGCCGTCCCATTGCGGCTTCATTGGGAGCCCGCCTCGTCGCCTGCGTCCGTTCTCGCCTTCGATCGTCTCCTATGGTCGGAATCGGGAGAAGACGCTTTGTCGGCTGAGCTGTTCGGGAGCCCGGACTCGCCGGCGGGTACAAGCGGCGCGCGCCACTTGCTTCGGTACTGGGCCGCAGCCGCCAACGGACCACGATGGCCTCCGTCCATGTCGGGTCCACGGGGACTCACCTCACACGCCGGAGCCTCGTTGACAACATCCGTCAAGCGCCACTTCTTAGCTGCAAAGAAGATCAACGTGCGCTTCTACAATGGCGCCTCAAAGGACCGGTGGTCCGACATGGTCTACCCGGGTGATGTTTGTGCCTCGGTCCCGACGGCATGCGGACTCCAGCGCGTCAACGCTAGTCGCTAGTCGGGGCGCCCGGCTCCTGCCATGGGTCTTTGCTTTGGTGTCGGATGAGGGGTACCGGACGCGAGCAGCGGGGGGCGGCAACTAGCGCCGCTCTCCGACGACCCAGCGAGGCGCCACTTCGCGCCACCCGACCAGCGTTTCGCCCGTGACGAACTTTGGGGGGACGCGGTAGCCCGTCTTTGTGGGGACCCGACCCACGGATGTCATTCGGCCGAGTTCCTTTGTAGGCTCGGATGACTTCTGGATGGTCTAGAGGTGCTGGCGACCTCCAACGTTCCACTGTATCCGTCGCAAAGGCGAAACTGCAAGTCTTTGCCCGGCGGAGAAGGAGGTAGCACATGACGGCTGGCGGACCTCGGTCATCTTGCCCGTGGTCATGGATCCACCTCTACCAAGCGAAGCTTCCATTGCGGCCTTCCTTGGCTCCTTTGTTGTCCCAATCAAGGAACCGCTCCTCTCCCCGCCTCGGAAGGCAAAAGTTCGGCGATAAAGTACCCATCCGGGTCGGCGGCTCTGCTCCATCCGGCGCAGGCTCACGCCCGGCCGCTAAGTCCATCTATCGCGACCCACGGCGGGAGCGACAGGGCCTACATACGAGGGTGTCTTTGCTCAACAAGTGGGATGGGAAGCGTGCCGGCGACCCCTCATCCACACGACCCGACCCGGCGGCCGGGGTTCCATGACCGAATTAAACGGCGTCGGATGTGCCTTCACCAAACCAGGGCGTGTGCGGGAGCTCTTCCCCCTTATGAAGCCCGGCTCTTGGTGATACGAGCCGGCCGGGGACATGTAATGTCGCCGCGCCCGCGCCCTGCGGTCGCCTAACGGTGCACATGGATTGCGGACAACTCATATCTTTGGAATGCGTGCGGCTTTAGCGGCCGTGCCGCGGGGGCGCCGTTAACTCAATCGTCGACCTTCACCAACCTTCTCTCGTGTGTGTGCAAGAATCCAAGTTGGCCGATGTCTCCGTCTTTGTGAACATTGAGTTAATGGGACCCGATTTTGACTACTGCTTTTGCCCGCCTTTGGGAGTCGGCCGGGGGTGCGATCACTAGCCGGAGGCGCAGTTTTGGGACGCCGCCTCAGCCTATTGTATGACGCTTCTCCATTTCTATTCGTCTTTTCGCATGCGGTGATCCGGGAATGCCCGGTGGCTCACCAACGTCTACGGTCCGGTTGTTAGGGCGGACAAATCGGCATTCCTTCGGGAACTCCGTGATGTCCATGCCCTTTGCCGGGGGCCGTGGCTACTCAAGGGGACTTCAATCAAATCTACCAGCGGCGGACAAGAACAACAAAGAAGCCGCACCGGGCCGGTATGAGGAACTTCGTGCACCTCCCTCGATGACCTCATCACCGCCCGGGAGCTTCACTTGCATGGCCGCCCAAGCACTACACATGGAGTAACGCTAGAGACTTCGCCGAAATTAAACATTTAAGAGCGCCCTAGGCAGGGCGTTAAAACCGTCGCCGATTGGAAGCTGCGGGCATTCCCCTCACACCACCTACGCGCTCATCTCCTCCGATAGCTCCGACCACGCTCCTCTTCGTTCTCACCTTTTGCCACTTTGCGCCTTGGGGTCCTCCCCTGTTCGCCCGATCCGGCTTGGGACGCGTCTCGGATTCCCGGGCGCGCCGTGTCCGCGGTTTTGGGACCACCGTTGTTGCGGGGCGCCACGCGGCATGTCAATGTATCGGCGTCAAGTTCGGGCTATGGCTCGTGCACTTCCGTCCTTTGGAGGGACTCGGCGCATTGGCGGCATCAAGATCGTCTTTGGTAGCCGGCACAGCGTCTCATGATTTTCGAGTTCGGCGTCAGCGCGAGGAGACTAGGACCTTATCCGCGGTGGCGGGGTGTAGCTTCCGCAGGGGACCTCAAGGCCCATTCTCTCGACTTGGCGTCTATGGGCGGGAGCATGGCTGAGAGCGAGAGCCGTCGCGCCATACCTTCGCGGTACCTCAGAGAGGGTGGCGCTGCGCTCGGTACTTTCCATATGCGGGCGTGTCACCGGCGGAGGAAGAACCACATGCTGTCCATCCGGCACCATGGGGCGATTGTTCACGGCCGAGGAGGCAAGCGAGGTTCGCTTGTTCTTGCTTCTTTAGTTCTACGACGCCATCCTTGGGACGCCATACATCCGCACCTCCCCCTCGACCTCGACCGTCTAGGCCTTCCATCCGTGGACCTCTCGGCCCTTCCCGTTCCTTTCACGGTCCTCCTAGAGGAGGTGGCGAGGGCGTTGTGCACATGCGTTCTACGTCGGGTCGGGCGCTGGACCGGATGGGTTGATGCGGCATTCTTCAAGGCGACACAATTGGTCGGTAGTCGGCCGGATATCGTCGCGCATTCCAGGCGGATAAACGTGGGACATGGACTTCCGCGACTTCAACCACCTCAATCGAAGCTTTCTCATCCTTCTCGAAGAGTCCTAATCGGTAGGGTTGCGGGATTATCGACCAATCGAGTCGGTGTTGCCTCATGCACTCCTTGACAAAGCATGACTTCGCCAAAGTCCCTAGCTTTTCCTACCTCTTTTCCCTACATGCCCGAAGCTTGTACGTCGAGAATCATACGGCATTCATTCGGGAGGAGGATACATGAAAACTTCCGTTCTCGTCGGGCGGTGTGCGGATGGCTTCATGCACGTCGGGTACCCTCCTTCTGCTCAAAGTGGACCTCGCGAGAAGGCTTTCGACTCGCCTCTCGTGGCCTTTCTTGCCGGAGGTCTTAGGCGCGGGTTCCCCAAGGGTTGGCGGGATTGGATCGCCAAACATCCCGGCCACCGCAAGTACAAAGGTGTTGCTTAATGGGCGCCGGGTGATCGTATCTGGCATTTGCACGAGGGGCGGCGCGGGGGATCCTCTCAACGGCCTTTTTGTCATCGTCATGGAGGTCCTCAACACTTTCATCGGGGGGGCCGACCGCATGGCCGGCTCTCCAGTTACCGGGCGCGGCCTCCAAGCTTTGTGCCTCCATCTACGCAGATATGAATATATACGGACGACCTCGTCATCTTCTGTCTTTCTCCCCTTGGACCTTCGTTGCATCGGGGTCTCCTCGGCGCGTCGCGAGGTGCTTCATAGCCTCTCCACCAACATCGACAAGTGCTCCCTCACAATACGAATCCGGTGCTCCAGATGAGCAAGTAGCGGCGGGGGACTGGCGATCTTCCGTGCAAGCTGGATTGCGCCTTCCGATTACCTGGCACAGGCCCCCTCTCTCAACTCCCTCCGCGGATAGGCCGCGGCAACCGATTATTGGCGTGTGGTGTAATTAGTAAATACTAGCCGGGCTACCCAAGGATGGAAGAGCGGGGCTAAAACTACTTACTGTCGGCGGGGGGTCTCTCTCGCCTGATCTACCCTTTTCTACGCCATCCCAGCGTCCACGTATCCATTTCTTTGCGCTTTCCTCATGGGCCATCGGAGATTGACACCCGGCGTGTAGGGGCCCGTGCGGGGGCCGTACCGGAGGAGTGGTGGCGGCAAATGTCTCGTCGCCCATGACGCCCATAGTGCGTTCGCCAAAGATGCGCGGCGGACTTGGTCTCTACGGATCTTGATGTTACGGGGTATGCCCTTCGGTTGCACGCGGCATTGGATGGCGCGGGCGTGACCGGATTCCGTCATCACGCTTACTCCTGCAGAACAAACCGGACCCGGTTGTTAACGGTGAGGCCATGTTTAGGGCTTTGGGTGGTTGTCGGTGACGGGGGCATCGGCTAGGTTACGGGTGACTCGGCTCCCGGCGGGCCCATCTACCATCTTGCGCCTCATCTCTTCGGTACGTTGGCCGGCCGTGGGAGGGACGGGCGTCGGGGCGCTTTGGCGGGGAATGTTGGCTTCGGGGACATCACCGGGGCTAACACTGCTGGCGATTCTTCTCGGTCTTGTGAGCTTGCCGACAAGCTACTTCGGCATTGCCCCGCGGCCGGGGACTCCGGATCGGTTCGTGTGGAAGTGGACGGCGAGTGGGAGTACTCGATGCCTCGACTTACCGTGCTTTCTTCATTGGGACCTCACACCTTCGGGGCCAAAGAGTTATGGAGAACCGAGGCCCCGCCAAAGGTCAAGTTCTTTTCGCTAGCCCTACATGGCGGGCTCGGACCGCGGATCGGAGGCGCCGTCATGGGCTACGGGCCACGGGCGGACTCGCCCTTTTTTGTCGGGAGGGCGGAGACTTACGACCACCTTCGTGCTCCCCGTCGTCACCGGGAGGTTTGGTTGAGCTGCCGCCTAGCGGGGCTCGATAACCTTTGCCCGTTCTTCGGGGACCGCCTTGTCTTTGTGGTGGCTCCGCTCTTCGAGGCTACCGCCGCGGCAGATTCGGGCGGTTTCGACACCATCGTCCTTCTTGTCACCCGGGTATATGGAAGGAACGGAACCGGCGCATTCGACAACATCTCCACGGTAGCCGGTAGCCATTGCGAAGATTCGCCACCGGGTGAGGAGTGGTCTTGCGCAGCCGGTTTCGAGTCCCGGCCCATTTGCTCGGCGCCATTGAGTAGTGTCGCCGCCCGCACGAGTCGCAAAACTAGTTATCCCTTTAGTACAACCTTCTCCGGCGCCGTTCAAGCCAGCGATTTGTGTTAGTGTGTTACCTCCGTGTTGCCTCCCGTGCTTGCCGGCATCTCGCCAATCAGCCGAGGATGTAATAAACCAACTCGATTTCCCTTAATGCGGACGTGCAAGATGCACGCTTTCGAAAAAATGTTACGAATGTCACGTTAGAAAATAGTGGCATATCAAATTTATCGATGTGCTTTAGCATGCGAGAAACTATCATGATAGGTTGGATCTGGATCCATAACATCCGTTGGTTCTATAACGGCATCAAATCTAATTGGGGAAAGATATTTGTATTTTTCGTATTTTCTTAATTAAAATTTAAGAAATATATATTACTTCCTAAGAGGTAATATTCATTCAGATCTAACAAAATGGACGGCCCATATTCATTTGGGAGTACCGTAGCAAATTCCTATAGAAAAACATTTTCTTAATTAATGAAACAAGCACCCAGTTCCTCCTAGGTTGGTTCTAATTTTTTTTGATACAGAAAACAATTAAGAACATGACTCTTAGCACATATGAATCTATGGTGGCCCAAGGGTGTCCCTTTATCTGTCTATGTGTTCCTAGCATGGTTTGATATAAATATGATATCGCTAGATGTTTCCTAAAAGCGATATCAGATGTTTGTTGGGATCTGGTGTCAGCTATGTGTTAGTATATCTCAATCTAGAGGCCCTGCCCAATCTTATATAGTTCTATGGGTAGTAATTTATGTTGGTTTCCATTCTTGCTAGAATTACAGTTTTTTCTTGTGGTATGCGAAAAATTAGGTTGACTCCTACCCTCTATATGTCAAATTATTTCTTCCTCGGTGATTCTGGGGTTCATATCCACAACACATGCTTCTTAGTAGAGTTGCCTCTGGAAGTCAATGTCCCGAGTCAAGCCATATTTCTAGTGGTGGCCATTAAGAGAAACGTACACATGAATCAATTTTTGTAGAACTGGTTTTGGCCATTGGGCTTCAATTCTTAACTATTTTGACAGTTGGATATCCTTTTCAACTGCTTCTACAACTAAATGATAGTGTTTCTAAAATTGTTTTTGCAGTAGTTGATATTTTTTTTTTTCTAATTAAGATAATTCCTTTTTAGGAGTTGTTTGAGCTTCCAGATTGATAACAATGGGCAAGTACTCACTCGATCCCAAAAAACATACAATTATGGGAACCATGCCGATCAACCTGACTAAAATTTGACCAAGTTTATAGTAATTAATATTAATATTTGTCTCTAACAAAATTTATTATGAAAATATATTTCATCATGAATCTATTGATACTAATTTTATGTTATAAGTGTTAGTAATCTTTTATATAAATTTAGTCAAAGTTTGAATTTGTTGACTTTTTGAGAAGCGAGAATTGCATGCTTTCTGGGACGAAAGGAGTACGGAACTACCGCTAACTGAATTTTTTTTATATAAATGTAAATTGGGCCGTCTTCTCACGTAAAAAAGACTATTTGTTGTAATTGAAAGCATCTCTCAAACTCAACAACCACCAGTGCAACACCAGTGCAGCTCAGCAAGCAGTACATTGTGGCCCATGCTGTGGTCCATGGTCCTGTCCTGCTCACCACCACTGAACTTA
This sequence comes from Hyparrhenia diplandra, assembly GCA_015847255.1. NCBI lineage: Eukaryota > Viridiplantae > Streptophyta > Magnoliopsida > Poales > Poaceae > Hyparrhenia > Hyparrhenia diplandra. Next base: position 41,828 of record JADLZK010000817.1, on the reverse strand, counting down.
GTTTGGGCCTATGAAAGCAACAAGCTCAAGTCCATCTCTATCGGCTCCATCAATTCTCATTGTGCCTGCCTGCCATCATCATGTACGATGTCCAAGCTATCAGTAATTGTCAAGGACAGCAAGAAACATCTAAATAATTGGAGTAGTAAAACCATATCCCTAGGGTACTCCCTCGGTTCCAGAAAAGGTTACAACTATGGATTGCGTGCCACATAAAGTAGCTCACTTTTTGACCAAGTTTCTAGCGAATAGTATTCAAATTTATGATTATTTTATTATGAAATTATATTTAATCATGAAAGTTATTTAATATCAGTAACTATTTATAGTTTTTATCAATCTAATGATATTTATTTAATATTGTAACTATTTATAGTCCGTTTTTTTATCTATAATTAGTCAAACTTTTAAAACTGTAGAGCAATTATATATTAAAATATATAAATATTTATGCTAAGTAATTAGTATCATTGAAAAGATCTTTACGCCTAGTTTTTAATAAATTTATGCGGAGATATAAATGTTACACGTATTTTTACAAACCTTGGAAACGGAGGGATCATACATACTATTTAGGGACGTGCCCTAAAGCGTTTGCTCAGATCCCCATCACTGTCTGACCATTATTTAGCCGGCGGCCGGAGCAGCGCGCACGCAGCTGGCCAGCAGCGGCAGCAGCAGATATTTGCCACCATGAGCGTGGTTGCGCTTGTGCAAGCAAGGAGAGCCACGCTGGGTCAAACAGTAGGGCAAGTGATGAGGGCGTACAGAAGGGTACACACGCTAGACAGTGGTAGCAGCGGGGAGACGATGGCAGCACCAGCAAGAAATAATTGTCCCTTGGGGGCTTCCAACAGCTACACGAGTGAAGTTAGTACACGGCTGAAGGTGATGAGAGAGGAAGAGTCGTCGGAGAGGAGAGAGAAGCAAGATAGGGCCGTGGTTCGCGGACGGTCATGCATGCTTTGCAGTCTAGGCGACACTCAACAGCAGCAGCTACCTAGGCATAGCCGCAGCTACTCCTGCTAGTAGTAGGCTTTATAGGTGGAGTGTGTGCCCTGCGCTCGCTGCGCACCCACCACGCCATATACTAGCTAGCCTGATAGCCATATGCTCGCTCGTGGTACTAGCGTACCAAACTCAGATCAGTCACCACTGCTCACCTATAGCGACAAGTGAAAGCGGAACAGACGCCACGCGCGCACACGGGCACGGCAGGGCAGGGGGCGGGGCGGGGAAAGCGCGCAATGGCCGTGGCCGGCGGCCACTGTTGCCATACGTCGTGCCAGTTGCAGTTGCAGGCTCCGGCGTCCGTCGTTGATGGACATATCCAACCACGACTAGTGCTACTACACCTCCCTACCCGTCCAGTCCAAACATAGCAGTAGCAGCATCTGGACCAGAATCTGTTGCATGCATGCATGCGCTGCCAGGACTGACTGTAGTAGCCAGCAGGCCGGGGTTTTCACTCGGTAAAACCGGTAAAGGGAGGCGACGATCGATCCCATGAAATCATACTGTTTCTATCCGTCTAGCGCACCTCTATCTATTTCTATTCTTAGAGCTTACGGTATTTTACGACAACCCAATTTCACGGAAGCTTCACCTACATGGAGTACAGTACATGACGATCCAACTGATTAATTTGCCGCGTGAGGGGATGAATATATATATTCAGGAAAAGAATAAAGGTTCCCACGTTCTCAAGCTTTCTACCAGCAAGCATGCAGTCGAAATGGCTGCTTTAGGCTACAGTTATGCCAGTGTGTCTACAGAAGTGTCTGTGAGTGAACCCTTGGCTTGTGTGAGCAATGCAAGCACGGTGTCACTCTCAATGGCTGCTTTAGGCTACAGTTATGCCAGTGTCCGCTTCCCTCTGGCATCCCGAAACGTGTGCCCCAATAACGGCATGCATGCATTTGAGACCAGAGGCAAATTCCACTTCGGTGGCAAAAGGTCTCTGCCCGTGGCTGTGGCTGCTGGCCCCCACCTCACTAGCGGCAAAGAGCAGGCCGGCCGCGCGCGCCACCATTCATCGATCGATCACGCACGCACTCTTTCCCAAGAAATGGATCAGACGATCGATCGACCGGTGCGAATTGCGGCAATGAGCCACTTACTTATTGAAAGAAAAACACACACTAGTGTCCAATCAGCTCACACACAGGCACTAGGCAGTGTGATATATGTGCTGCACCAATGCAAATCGAAATGCATGCTCCGCGCTGAGCCAGCTGTGTATCCCGATAGGAGTATTTCCAAACCTCCTGTAGTTCTTGATCACGAATCTAGGCATGATTTGTTTCAGGAGAAAAGCATAGTTCTATCCATACTAAAAAGTTGGTCTCACCGCACTTATGTCGTCAACAGCAGTCTATGTCGGGATCGTACGCAAGCAGTAGGACATCTGCGCACCAGTTGCGGTATACTCCTGTGACGACGAAGACAGTTAATTAGTCAAACAACTTAGCCAAAATCTGCACGCAAGAATCTAACTAGATATGTTACTACAATTTTGCTAGGTTCTACCTCTACCAAAAAGTTATGTAATTTGGGTTCCAGTTTTATCAATTAAGCTATCAAGCTAAAACCCTATTTGGTTCCAAATAATTAAGTTGGTCACTTATAAGTCAAGTGACTTAAAATCAGTGACCAAGGTACATGGTATAAATACGGACAGTAAACGGGCAATAGTGATGCAAACTTCGATCGACAACTATGGTATTTTCACTGAGGTATCAAAACCTCCCCCTGCTAGGACAAGCTACCGGGTCGAGTAATTCCGTGACGGATATTCAGACCTTCCCCACGTGCAAGTGGGTCTACGGAACAGTCTTTCCCGGACTACTCCCCACTGTCTTCACTACCGATTTTCCATCCAAACCGTCCACAGGCCTCACTTTCTTCCAATGCATGATCATAGCCACACCACAAACAACACGGTGTAGTCTTGTAAGACTAAGCACCTCTAGTACAAACATGGTGCACACAAAGCACCTAATAGCAAGACTCTGCAAGAGGTATGCAATGCTCAGAAAAACAGTAGGTCTAAACCTAGAGAAACGGTGATTAGCAGTGATCTCACTAGCCTAAGCACTTCGCAGAGCACCTACAGTAGCTAGTCACCAAGTGATTCACTAAACACAATGCATATGGATAGCACTGGGCTCCAACCTAAAGTTTTTTTTTCGTGGTATACATATATGTGAAGCTAACTGCACAACCCTCCCTCTCTCTCTCTCTCTCTCTCTCTCTCTACTTGCATATGTTCTCTCATATATTCCGTTCGAATTAAGTTTGTGTTTGTTAACCATCCAAAGTTCTAAACACATGAACACAAATCATATCTTATACTCTTATAAAACAAAATCTCACTAGCGATTGTCTCACATGTAAGCTATGCACATAGGCAAAGCACTATCATGTATAATTAACATCCACTAAGCAAAGCCTCACACTAGTTATATATCTCAACATGCAAGTTGTCTAGTAAGCAATGCACTATCATAAAAAATTAAAATCCACTAGCACATACTACTATAATGGCCATGTCAGCAGGACTGACGATAAGCGTTTTATTGTCCACGTCACCATATCACGCATACACATACATCTCCTAATGCTTAGTGATTAACATCCTAACCCATTTATATTTCACCTTCATACATGCCACAACGCGCGGGAATCCTCCTAATTCATGTGTATGTTGAAATCCTGTATATTCACACCACATATCAATATATCATTCCATTTCTATAGTTCTTATTCATGCGCACTTTCACTTGCTATTTCCATATAGATATATGTATGTTTATGTTTCTTTTTTGTCTGCAGAGGTTTTATCAAAGAGAAACCAATTTTTCAAGAATTTCAAGATAAATTTTAACAGAGATATAGAATGAACCGCACAAAAGGATATATAAAGAGCGATTAATATAGGGTTGCTATCACATGTGTATGGTTAATAATAAAGCAAAAAAAAAAAAAACACTCAAAATACTTTTGGGAAATGGAATAATAGAACTGTTGGTACAAATTAAACGACTTATTACAACAAGAGCTTCAACGAGTAGTTTTATATAGTGTTTTGTTTAGTTCCCTAAAGGTACCATCACACTGTCTGAATTTCTCATGACATCGAATCTTTGGACGTATGTATGGAGTATGAAAGGATGTACTTTGCAAGATAAATCTTCTGAACCTAGTTAGGCCATGGTAGGATTATATTACTACAACCAATCGAAAAGTGCTACAATGCCAAATTACGTGCTACGTGTGAAAATTTCAGGGAACTAAACACAAGGGGTGTTTAGTTGGTGAAATATTTTGGGTTTGGCTACTTTAAGCACTTTTTGTTTGTATTTGTTAATTATTGTCCAACCATAGACTAACTAGGCTCAACGGATTCGTCTCGCACTTTTCAGTCGTCGAATCGTGCAATTAGTTTTTTGTTTAACTATATTTAATACTTCATTTATGCGTTAAAAAGATTTGATGTAATGGTTATTGTAGCACTTTATGGGTTTAATTTTCATTATGTGTCGTGGGTATTATTGGTTTGGAGCAGTTATTATCAATGGTCCTCAGTTCCTCACTGCGTGCTCATTTAATCTGGTCATTCAAATTTTACGGCTATTGCCCAAAATGCGTCTCGACTTCACTCCACAAAATGCTAGTACTCACCTAGCTTCTAGCTAGCAGCCTAGCAAGTGAAGCTAGGTTGACTACAGTATGTGGTCAGAACTGAACTTATTTCTTTGGAGGATACTATGTTCTCAGAACCGAGGAAGGCATAATTAATTTCATGGTTTTGCATCAGGATTTGGACCGGGGGCAAATTCAGGATAGTGGACGAACTTTGGATCCCTTTGACTGTACGGTGCGTGTGCGCGTGCCTGTGCTTTCAAGTTTTTCCTTCAAGTTTTTCCTTTTCCAAAGCCAAGCGGACCAAATCTCCTATCCGGCAAAAGCAAAGCTAACTTAGGGTGTGTTTAGAGCCCAAACTTTTGGGCAAACTTTGAAAATTCTGGTGAAAATTTGGCACTGTAGCAGACTGTATAACACGTTTCGTTTGTTTGTGGTAAATATTATCCTTCTATGTGGTAACTAGACTCAAAAAAATCGTCTCGTAATGTACATCTAAACTGTGTAATTAGTTTTTTTTACCTAGATTTCATACTTTCGGACATTCGTCTTTTTGGTGCATTTATTGTTTCAATGTGATGGGATGTGATGAGAGTGCAGGAAATTTTGGAGAGAAACTTGAGGCTCTAAACACAGCCTTAGCTCGGCAAGGAAAAATGACAAGTCTCGCACACGAAAAATACCAACAAAGCCCATATTGGAATTAGTGACATACATGTACGTTTCACGTTATTTGCACAAAAACATAATATATAATACCATGATTTTTTTTTTTGACGAGATTAAAGTGATCAAATCGAACATGTTACCACCAGTGTACACGCCGCCTCGCCCAGCCTAGGACCCGCCCAGCTCCTCCTCGCCGGCCGCTCCTGCCGTAGTCACGCCTCGCCTCACTGCGGCTGCTCCTCGGCCTCTATGGACCCGGTGCTCCCCGCCAGGCCGAAGCCCCACCACGGACCGCCTGGCCGCACTGGCGCCATGGTCCCGTGTTACCTCCGTGAGCAGGAGCGCGGCTCGATCCGTGGCGGCGCACGGAATGCGGCCGTCTTCCCCGCGGCCAGCCACCCGAGCTCCGGTGTGGCGCGTGGATCGCACCGCTCACCGCCCCCAATCTGATTGGGGCTGATCCGCCCACACGGTGGTGCGCAAGAGGGGCACGGTTGGGAGGCGGTCACTGGCGCAGGCGAGGAGTGGATGGGAGGCGGCTCTCCGTGCGCTGGCGTGGGAGAAGATTCCGGCAGTGATGTCGACAGCATGATGTGCGAATTTATAGTCGTGACTTACCAATAAAGTATGTACTTCAACCTAGCTCTTAGTAAAGGCCAACTTTTGACCTGTTTCTCAATTGTTTTGTTTTCTCTTGTCGAGTTGATCGCTAGTGGGAGCTGAGTGTACTTCACATTCCAAAACTTAATGCCAATGGACCTGTGTACATAATTAAGTAATAATTATTACAAACATTGCATGTGTTTGCCTTTGTAGGTTGCGCTCATGTGGCAAAAAAAAAACTAGTTTTTCTTATGAAACAGGAGGGGCATGCAGAGCCCCTACTGGAATTTATGAAACAAACATAAGGGAGTCTTTACAACTTACATTTATGAAACAAAAAACAGACGAAAAAAAAAAAAATGATTAGACAAAGAGCTCTAGCCATATGATCTATCTAACGTGTGTTTTGGTCGGAGTGTTGGGTCCAACCACATTTTTTAGGCTGTTTGGATGGGGAGCGGTGGGGTTGGGTTCGACCCACTGAGAATATTCGCACATTATGGGGGTTGGCTCCGTCCGCTGAAATCTTGCGTGACGGAGCCAACCCCCCGCTTCTCCGGTGCGGGTTCCGTTTTCCATTTTTTCCCTTCGTTTCTCCACGCACGACTCCGGCGGCGCGGTACGCATGGCCACGGAGCAGGGCACTCAATCCAGGCCGCCGGAGGCCGCCGCCCCGCCTCCGCTCCTCACCTTGTACTCGCCTCCACGCCGGCGCCGTCGGCATGGCCGCGAGGAGGCCGCGCGCCCGGCCCCCGGGCCGGTCGGGGCAGGAGCGAAGCCGCATCCTCCACCCACTCGCTCCGGGGCGGGGGCTCTCCGGCGGACTCCCAATCGTGTCCCCCGGCGGAGCTCCCAATCGCGGCCCCGGGCGGAGCTCCCCAGCGCGCCCACCCGGAGGACTCCCCGAGGCAGCGGGAGGGGGGCCTCGGACCAGCGATGGAGGAGGTAGCGGCGGGGGCTCCACGCGAGCCTCAATCCATCGCCGCGTTTCGCGGCCTCCTCCCCCTGCGCGGCGGTGAGGGCGGCCGGGCCGGGGCCGGCGATGGGAACGGGAACGCCAAGAGCAACGCGAATGGGAGTTTGGGAGAGAAGATAAGGCGGTACACCCGATATGTGGGCCCCTAGCGATTACTCCCTTCCATCCCCGCTTCCTACTCCTCCAACCAAACAAAAAATGGGTTCAACTCATCCTTCTCAATCAAAAACACGTGAGGGGTTGGCTCCATCCTAAAACAAGGGATGAAGCCAACCCATCCCTCGATAGTCCCACAACCAAACAGACGGTAAGGGTGAAAAGAGGATTTTGCTCTTAGTATAATTATAGCAAATTCTAGATTGAACACTGTAACAGAACCTCCTAAATTACAGGGCCCACATGCACTTATCATTGTCATTAAGACCTCTGATCATTAAGCACGAGTTCCCAATAATCTAGAAAGTGCTATTAATCTTCCGAACAGATCTCATTAACAAGTCATTCCAAAGATTACAACATTTTATTCAAAATACATTAGAGTAAATAGCGGAAGGATTACATAACCATAATTTTACAAACCATTTGTTTAAATAAACAAACTTAAGTAGTATTACTACAAGCCTGAGTTTATTAGAGTAACATTAAACATATAACACACTGATAACCCTGCCCAAGGGTTCACTTCTACTCGTCGTCATCCTCCTGGTACACCGTCATGCAACAGGGATCAAAACAAGCCTGTTCATGACCTGCTCCTGCAACAAGGATCAAAGAACCCTAAGTACGGGAGTACTCAACAAGACTTAACCGTCAAGGAAAGAGGAGAAGACTCAGGAATGTAGGCTTAGGGGATCAAGGTAAGGCTTTAGCAACAATCAAGAATTCTTTTGCAGAAAAGCTTACTAAAAGTAAATCCTTACTTTCAATATTTTAATTTAGATTTGTAGCTCATAAACTCTGAGTGATCCTACACTAGAGCAAACATTTCTTTCATAAGCCAACTTTCTTTCTTCAAAACCATGTTCCATCATTTACTACAATGAATGGGCGAAAGAACGGGTCTCCATAACAGAAACAACGGCGATTCATGAACCGATTAACCCAAATTTCGGGAGTTCTTTCCACACGACATATGTAGCACTTAAACTTGCATATATCAACCATTTCTCGGATCGTCCAAAACGGAACCGCGTCCTACGCCACCCGAGAGCACAGTACCCCACCGTCGTACCAAAAATTCAAGTAGGGCGGGTACACGATACTCCCGCCATCTCTCCACTCCCAGTGCGCGGTTGTGCGTTTCCGATTTGGCTCCCCCGAGATCCGGCTTACCGGAGTATGTGGCCAAAACTAGTTTCGTCGACGACACGGGGTGATCGCCCGTCGACGTGCCATTGACCAAAAGGCCTCAGGCGCAACTTGCGTTCAAAAGTCCCGAACTTGCAAGCCAAACAACGGACGGTCCTTAGACGATCAACACGGAACAAGCATAGCTAGGAAGTCCCGCCGGCTTTTCAACCTACGTCCCGTCCAATCTCAAATTCATCGCTACTTCTCTTTCTTTTCCGAAAAAGGTACCATCTTCTCAAATAAAACATTTTGATGAAAAAGCTTAACTAATTAAGCAGGGCTAAGCATCACTAAGCATTTTTGAAATAAAACAGGTTAACAAGGGTGGTATTGCAATAATCAAGGATGATAGTACAGCAATTAGGTTATCACTCAACTCCTAATTACTTAATGCAACATATCATAAACATAAGTGATATAAAGCTTTTAAAACATCAAGGAAGGATTTAATGTAACCGGGGCTTGCCTTCGTTGACGATTTGGGACTCGGGGTCAACACCACGCTTATAGAGATCCTCTCCAACGTATAACCATCCTCAACAAGCGGCTCGGCTTTAACACTCTCGAACTTCGTGAACTACACGAAATAATGTATGTTTCAACATGATGCCATGAATTTAAATATGATGCTTGCGGGTGCATGAAATAATAAGCACCGGAAATTAACTTTTCCTTCACGATAAAAAGTTGCAACCTAACAAAACCAACTTGTTGAACTACTAACATTGACAAAGGAGTTCTCAAGGACCATTTGATTGTGGTATGATCCAAGATTCACAAAACAATCCAAAAGTCACACAAAATCTAAATCATTATTCGCTAAACACCTCATTCAACACACATAAAATAATAAGGCAAAACTTAATAATAAACAAAATTTTCTCAAAATGACCCCAAACTTTTTATACAGATAGGTCATGGCATAAAACAAGCCAAAATAATTTTCATGATTTTTGAACATATATTTTTTTTCTAAAATTCATGGAAGATGCATTTTTCAATTAAATATTGTAATTTTAAAATATGCAAGAACTACTCAAAATCAAAGTTTCAAATTTTTTCATAGATAGCTATCATCATAGGAAGCCTACACAAAAAATTTTTAGAAATTTTAAACAAGTATTTGAATTTATACAAAATTTACAAAAAAAAGATACTATTCATATGAGCGAAATAGATAAAACATTTAAATAAAAAAAAAAAGGCTTTCGGGCCTAAATCCGCCCAGCTCGGCCCACGACACGAGCGGGGGCGGCCCAATAGCTCGCCGTGTTGACCCGGCGTCCGCCGTCTTGATCGGCGAAGCTCACAGCGGGGCGAGGTTCCCGGCGACGCGACCGCCCGACCCACTCCCTCGACCAAGCGCACCTCCCGACACCCCAAACCCATACCCTAGGGCATGGTGGCACACTCACCGGCGACCATGGCGGCCGGCCGCGCGGCAAAACCGGGCGACAACGCCCGTTGGAGACTTCCCGGCGGCGGCGGGGGTATCGGCGACTTTCCGGCACGACGGGCGAACCCGAACCCTCTACTAATCGACCCTAACTTCGGTCCCGAGGGACGCGGCAGCGCGCGCGGACGGCAGGGCAGGGCTCGCCCGGCGGCACGCTGTTCCGACGGTTACAAAGACGGAAAACGGAAAACGGACGACACAGGCACGGGCAGGAGCTCATCCCGAGCACGGTCCTCACGTCGAGCACGGTGCTCACGTCAGTTGAGGCGGGGACGGAGCTGAGGTGAATCGACGGCGGTGACAAATGGGCGGCGACAACGTGCCCATGCAGCAAGGATGACGCCCGGCGTGTCCGAGGCACGGCTACAAAAAACGATCGGCGCATGAGAAAGAGGACGATGGGGCGATTCCAAAACGCGAAGAAGTGCAAGCTAAAGCTCACTGGAGCGGGTTAACGACGGCGGTGGAGCTACGGCGGCGCTCCGAACGGCGACGAAGAAGATGACGGCGCGAGGGCGATTTCGGTCGAATTCAAAGATGCGAGTGGGTTCAATGGATGCGTAAGGAAATTGCGGAGATGATGGTGTGCTCAACTTGGGTGGATGGAGCTCGACGGCGACGAAATCGCGCGGCGGGCGGAGGTGGTCGTTGGTGGTTACCGGGAAGAAGAAAAGAGGAAAACGGCGGCGGCGGCGGCCTATTTATAGAAGAGGGAGGACGTAGACGGTGGATAGCGACCTCTCGAAGCTCCCCTAATGGTCGGTTTTCGCGCGGGGTGGACGGATGGCGCGAAGCTTACGCCCGGCGGTGTCGGCAGTGAGAGGGGTTGGGTTCTTGTAGGCTAACCCTAGCTACTCGCTTTTTGTCCAATTTCTCCCAAAATTTGAATAAAACTTGAAAATCTACCAAAATAAATGTTGCTCCATTTTTCAAGATCTATAATTTTCATAATTGGAACATTTTCAAATTCGGCCTCCATTTTGAAATTTGAATTTGGGTAACTTTGAGCTTGATTTGGGATTTGAAATTACTTTAAAATTTATATAGAAATTTGAAAATCTTCAAAAATAAAAAATGTACACTTTGAAAAGATCTACACTTTTGCTTTTGGAACCACCCCAAATTTTGAATAATTTTGAAACTACGGAAAAGGGGATAAAAGAGGGTATTGGAATTAGGGTTTTTGAAATCCAATTTTGAAATTTATTTTTAAACAAATCATAATTCCACCTATATAAATATCAAACTCTTACTTAAAGACATACTTAAGAACAAAAACATACATATCAAAACAAACCACTCTAAAACCCTTAAGCACAATCAAATAAATATAAACTTATTTTAATTAATGTAAAAATTCAAAATTTTCTAACCATGCATGCTTTGCAATGATCATGATGACATGGCAAATTTTAATTATTGTGTAACACCAGGGTGTTACAAACACTTCCTTGCAAATGATGAACTAATGTGCAAGATTTTTGAAGATGATAACATTTTTTTGAATGTGCAAAATAGTTTCTTTTGAAGACACTAAAAACTGTCTATTAACTTGAAATAAGACCCCATGAATAACAGTACGACTATACTTACGCCCGAACGTTTCATAACTTTCGAAATTCACGTGAGACCACCAAACAACTTCGAACTCCGTGAGACCACCAAACATGGCTGCTAGCACATCACGCATTGACCAAAGTCTTTATGTCTTGAGTTATTTGTGTATCATTACTTTTTTATAAGGAGAGAAACTTATACTAGGATAACATAACATGTTTACAATCATGTTCGATTCCGACACACTTCATAGAAGAATAAAAAAATTCTTTTCTACCAAAATGTTCCAATTGATGGGCCACTCTATTGGCACTTTTTGGTGGCATTTTGAGAATTTGAAGATTTGGAAGGGACTCGGGATTATTCTCTTTGTTTCTTCGGTGATGTAGTGGCCGACAAATGAGTTTAAGCTTTAATCCGATCGGATTAGTTTAAGTTAAAATGCTTGGACAACATTTAAACAACCTGAATTCAAATAGATTAGGCGACACAAGAATAGGAAGGCTTTCCACGTTCAAGATCTCTAGTTTGATTTTGGCTAATTAGTGTCATCCTTAGGACTATATAATCTCTCTATGCTAAGTGTATGATTAGATTGGAGATTGGTCAAGCCAATGATGGAGCATCTTTGGTCATGGTGGATGGATTGTGGCGATCCAAAAGGTGATCAAGTGCTCACGTGGCGTGGATTCACGATCGAGGTGATCAAAATGGGCTCAAGGTGAAGGTATACCATTAGGGGCTATTTTGATTTCACACTCAAGACACCATAGAGGGTGCGAGTGGTTTAGGATCGATAGTCGGACTATAAAGAGGGAAAACCTCGGGAACATCGATCCTCATGTGCCTCTAGGTTCAACAATCATATGCATGCATTCTAACCTAGAGAGCTAACCCGACCTTCGAAATTGATTGTGAAAATGCTAACACACGAGCATATGGTGATGTACACGTGGTGGTGTTGGCACATTTGCAAAAGCGGCGTGTTTGCGGGGGTAGAGATGGGTTTGGGATTCGACGCCTTTGAGAAAATGAAATGCTTATTTTTCTATTGCGCCCGATGCAAGTTGGTGGTGAAAACATGCTAACCCTCATGCTCAAGTTGGTATACTTGTTGGGTAGCATGTCGAGCGATGGCGACGAAGAACGACGGCGACATTTCGTGAAGAAACATCGCGTTGGACTCTATAGCGGCGGCGACGATCGTGCACCGGACGCGGCTCGAGGAGTCCCGGCGTCCGGCGGCGTGGACGAAGCGGCGACTGGGGTAGCCGGGTAACGGCGCTGACTCTAGGGGCGTGCAGCGCTGGCCGCGCGCGGGCGTCCCCGGCGGTAACCTGACGATCTAGAGAGCTTGTCGAAGCGGGCGTCGCGCGGACGCCCGTCTTGACGCCGGCACGCCATCGCGCTTGGCGCGTCCGGCGCTGCTGGCAACGACTAGTCCCCACACGCGTTTGAACGGCGCCTGGCGCGTCCGGCGCTATGCTGGAAAACATGATTTTGTCCTCAATGGCTCTATTTCGTTGGGGGGCTTATATATATACTCATTTGGCCAGCTTTGGGGAGCTCTCTTGCACATTTCAATTGACTCCATCACTCTTTGAGCTGAGCCAACTCTCTCCTGCTCTCTCTCATTGCTTGTGAGCACATTCTTGAGAGATTTGATCAGGAGATTCAAGTGCATTGCTTTGAGTGTTTGCATTTAGAGGCACTTGAGGGTCGTTGTTGCCGGTGGATTTCTTGTTGCTCTTGGAGAGCACCACTCCTAGACCGGCTCGGTGATTGTGGAGGCGTTGGGAAGAGAAGGTGATTGTTCTTGCCCACCTCCGGTGACTTATGAGGGGTTTTTGATCTTCCCCGGTGGAGTGCTGAATTGATACTCTAGTGGAATGCTCGTGTCGTTGAGTTACCACTCAATTGCGTGTATCAAGAGGGCCTAGTGAGGCAAGGCATGCGCGCCACCTTGATCCACCGTTGAGACGGTCGACACAACCGGAGACTAGCTTGAGGGTGCTCAAGTGAACTCCCGGGAACAAACAAAATCATTTGTGTTGATTGATTGTCTCAAGGTGATTGGTTCATAGCCTCGACGGTTCGATATAACACCTCCTTCCTACCCTGCATTACTTTCTTTATATATTGTGCTTGTGTAGACTTGCTAGTTGAATAGGTTGCTTAGAAGTGTTAGTGTAATCTAGCTTGTTCCACCTTGTTAGTGAAGTAGAGAAATAGCCCGTAAAGTGCTTTAGAGACTAGCTTTTGAGAAAATGAAATGCCTATTTTCTATTGCGGATGCAACTTGGTAGTGAAACCTTGCTAACTCTCATGCTCAAGTTGGTATACTTGTTGGGTAGCATGGTGGAGAAGTTCGCTTTGTCGATGGAAGTCAAAAACATGTTTTACATGCGCCGACGCCGCAGACGCGAGCCGCGTCGACGGCGGCGGCGTCGGCGCGATGGGACTTGCTCGGGCAACACTTTAGTGCGCCCGGGCCCGTCGGCGTGCTTTAACGTGGACGTGGCGCTTTCGACGATCGAAGGCGTCGGACGCCGAGGAGCGTCCAGCGCACTGTTAGCCAGCGTCCGGCGGTTGGGTCTTTGCGAGACCTTACGGATCAAGGTCGAGAGCGTGTCGGTGCGTCCGGAGCCGCCTTTATCGGCTCGGTTTTCAAACGTTCGAATCTAACGGCCGGACACGTGGCGGCTCGATGAGCCGGACGCCACCAGTAGCGTCCGGCGCCCTCAGTGTTCAGCGTCGTCGCACCCGAAAAATGACGGTTTGAAGTGGGGTTTTCCCCCACCTCTATATATACTTGTATGGCCGGCCATTGCTCTCTCTCTCGGACATTTTCACTCATTCCATACACTTTGAGCTGAGCAAAAAAACATCTTCTCACTCTCCTCTCTTGCTTGTGAGCACATTCTTGAGACATTGGGTGAGAATCAAGTGCATTGCTTTGTGAGTTACATTTAGAGGCACTTGAGGGTCGTCGTTGCCGGTGGATTTCTTGTTGCTCTTGGAGAGCACCACTCCTAGAATGGCTCGGTGATTGTGGAGGCGTTGGGAAGAGAAGGTGATTGTTTTTGCCCACCTCCTCCGTGATATTGTGAGGGGTTCTTGGTCTTCCCTGGTGAAGTGCCGAATTGATACTCTAGTGGATTGCTCGTGTCGTTGAGTTACCCCTCAATCGCGTGGTGTCAAGAGGGCCTAGTGAGGCAAGGCGTGCGCGCCACCTTGATCCACCGTTGAGACGGTCGACACAACCGGAAACTAGCTTGAGGGTGCTCAAGTGAACTCCGGGTGAACAAATCAAGTGTCATCCATTGTGTGATTGATTGTCTCCCGGTGATTGGCATCATCGTGCTCATATTGTTCATCATCTTTCAGTGATTGGTTGACTTGCCTCAACACGTTGGTATAACACCTCCTCTCTACCTAGCATTTACATTGACATATATATATATTGTGCTTGTGTAGACTTGCTAGTTGAATAAGTTGCTTAGAATTGTTAGAGTAATCTAGCTTGTTCATCTAGTTAGAGAAGTAGTGACATAGCTCTTGAGTGCTTTAGAGACTTAATTGACTAGAATTGTCAATAGGTGGCTTGCCGACAAGTAGAGCTAGTGCAACCACGTTTATCGCTTTGTTATTATCTAACAAGTTGTTCCAGTGTTTTGTAGAAATTTTATTAGGCTATTCACCCTCCCTCTAGCCATTTAGGACCTTACACATGTTACACTACGTACTATAGAATTTATTTTACGGTGGCGTTTTTTTTTATTTACCGTGGCTATTTTCGTAACCACCACGAACGGAAGGCCACGGTTAATCGACCGATGGCGGTTTTCTGACCCCCAAAAACCGCCACAGTTAATCTTAAAAAAATAAAATTAAAGGAGAAAAAAACAAAATCCGGACCCAAATGGGCCTAGATCTGGGCCTGCCGCTATGATTTCGGGGTTGTCGCTAGGCACCACGCTAGGGTTTTGTGATTGCCGCTAGGGTTGCTCGACTGGATCCACAAGCTCGGCACCGGATCTTCCGCCGCCGGCCTCCGCCACATGGCTGTGGTGGATAGGGAGGGAGCGGGGGAGAGGGAGGGAATGGTGGCGGAGCATCTGGAGTGTCGCGCGCGCGAGAGAGAGAGAGGGGTGTTGGGGTGGGGAGGCGGCGGGAGGAGTGGAGGTGAGGAGTTAGGGTTGTGAGTGAGTTAGGGTTAGGTTTGTTTATATACTCTCAGCGTAGTAATGGGCTGAGTTGGGCTTTTATAATTAGAGTCGGCCTGACGTTTCTAACCGTGGGGGTCTTTTAATTTGTAAAATGCCACTATTGACGGTCTATTAACCGTGGCGGCTAGCGTGCCCGGCCGATTAACCATGACACTTTTTTTAAAAAAAAACCAACACGGTTAATAAATCCTAAGTGCCCTACAAAAGATTTTGTGTAGTATTGTTCCTCATAGTGTTGCTAAACATTTCTCCCTCTTTCATGGGGCCACAAAAAACTATCATAGGGCCAACCTAATAAGATCATAACACCCAAATGGTTTCTTGCAAGTAATTAAATTTGTTCGTGCTTGTCTTTTTGATATGGTCATAGCTAGTATCCACATATAATTTTATCCATCCAGGGGAGGTGGCATCCATGGATACTTCTTATCACCAACAAGATCATCTCCTAGGGGGCTTGGGGTATATTAAAGAGGCAAGGTGATTTGCCTTTCGCCGAAGAAGATATTACATTAGCTACAACTCGGCTTCAGGAAGCTAGACAATTTTCCATGAATATCACCAATGCATAAATGGTGGATTTGCCTATCCCAAACACACGACATCATTTCTGTGGCACCTGATCCTGTGTAAACAATCTGCCAATCTGGTCCTATGTAATTGAAGATTGGATCACTAGGGAGGCCAAAGAATGTGGAAAAGCATATCTTAGTGCAGTTGCTTTCTGGTGGTGTGTTCCATGGCATGATGCCATTTTCAGGTTCTAATATACAAATTGATGAGAAGGATGATGAGGAGTTACGTAGTGTCTTATATTAGTCTATTAGTTTGGACTCCCACGGTGTTGATGGTCAATTTCCAAACAAAGATTCTGTGGCACCAGGGTTTTCTAGATTGCATTGAAAATGTTCCTATTAGTAGAGATACTTCTACCACATGCCTTAGGGATTTGGCCTCCACTGCGAGTTTGTACGTATGCACTTGTGGTTCTGGCCAAGATTTTATTTTTCAATCTTCACCATGTGGCCATTGTTGTCCTCAAAGCTCAAGATTATGTTTCTCTTTGCTTTTTCTTGGAAGCCTTTCTACCTCCTTTAGCCAAATAAAGAGCTCTCTTGAGCATTGGCGCCAAAATTTTACAACTACATTATTTAGAAGTAATTTCAACAATGTAGAGATAAACTTTCTTGCGTTCCAATGTATGGTGCACTTAACAAGAAAATTATGACTATACTACATGCAATAATTTGAAATGGGTTGAATACAAATTCAGTATATATCATGTTCAAGATCTATAAAAATTGTAGCATTTTATCAAAGAATTTATTTTTTTCAATTTTATTCAGCTATAAATTATATGCCAATAATATAAAGGCACTTCATTTAGTAGAACCATCACACATTTAGTATTGGGACTCGGGAGACATTTTTTTACCCGCTGCAAGCAGTCCGTTTTATTATTTGTTGTCGAGATATGGATCATGGACGTTGTATGAAGAGTCAACATATGCACTGGATCTATCTATCACAACTCATACAGGAGGTCCCATATGCCTAATAATGCTGGCAAAACAACCCGCCCTGCACATGACCACATCGGTCCCTACCATGTTTGCACACCACTACATACATGACTGCTGGTCCTTTGTTTCGACTTTCGATACCTCCTCCTACAATGTTCAATGTGGAGTGCTATACACTAATATTCCTATATACTCCTATATGGATGCTACAAAAATACACGGTCTTTGGTTTCCTGAAGAAGGATTCCAAGGAGGCGCACGTCCATGCTGGTACTACTGGAGTCTCTGCAGCTATGGCCGCCCCGCCCCCGGCCCATCTGGCCAATAAATGTACTAGAGGTCACTTGTAGCCAATAGCGTCTCAACGTGCACGCAGCTTTTTCCCCCAATAGTACAGGTCCTTGTATTCTCCCTTCACCTCACCTCATCATCTCATCCACACGAACAGGCACGGCCCTCCTCTGTCTCTCTCTCTCTCACTCACTCTATAAGATGGCACAGCCCTCTCAGGTAGGGGCGAGTGTCTCACTCTCATCTCACATAGTAAAAGATCGAAAATAGGAGTATGCCCTTAAGCACAATTCTCTAGCTAGCTTGGTCTCCTACACAACCTATGCACATGAGCCCATGCCTCCTCTCATCCTCCTCCTCGATCTCCTTGCACCTGCGTAGAGCGATGGTATGATCAGTTACCTACCTCTCTCTCTCAAACATGCCTAGACCTTATGCATCTGATCATAGGACATAGGCCACACTCCTCCTGCCTCATAGAGATCGACACACACTGCTCTTAGTGCCAGAGGACCTAGAGAGCGGGGAGAGGTTTACCGGCGTTGGAGTCCCATCAGTAAAGCACATGTTTCCTTTCTGTGATTCCTCAAGCCCCATGGACTTACCGCTTTACCAACAGCTGCAGCTCAGCCCGCCTTCCCCAAAGCCGGACCACCAATCCAGCAGCTTCTACTGCTACCCATGCTCCCCACCCTTCGCCGCCGACGCCAGCTTGCACCTGACCTACCAGATCGGTAGCGCCGCCGCCGCCACCCCTCCACAAGCCGTGATCGACTGGCCGGACCTGCCGGTGCAGCCGCTGATGGAGCAGGCGCCGGCGCCGGCCACAGAGCTGGGCGCCTGCGCCAGTGGTGCACAAGGCGCCGGCGTCAGCGTCAGCCTCGACAGGGCGGCGGCCGCGGCGAGGAAAGACCGGCACAGCAAGATATGCACCGCCGGCGGGATGAGGGACCGCCGGATGCGGCTCTCCCTTGACGTCGCCCGCAAGTTCTTCGCGCTCCAGGACATGCTTGGCTTCGACAAGGCCAGCAAGACGGTTCAATGGCTCCTCCACACGTCCAAGGCCGCCATCCAGGAGATCATGGCCGACGACGTCGACGCGTCGTCCGAGTGCGTGGAGGACGGCTCTAGCGGCCTCTCCGTCGACGGCAAGCAGCACCACCCGGCGGAGCAGCTGGGAGGAGGAGATCAGAAGCCCAAGGGTAATGGCCGCAGCGAGGGAAGAAGCCGGCCAAGTCAAGGCAGGCGGCGACCACCCCGAAGCCGCCAAGAAAAATCGAGCAATAATGCACACCCGGTCCCCGACAAGGAGACGAGGGCGAAGGCGAGGGAGAGGGCGAGGGAGCGAACCAAGGAGAAGCAACGGATGCATTGGGTAAAGCTTGCATCAGCATTTCACGTGGAGGCGGCGGCTGCATCGGTGGCGAGCGACAGGCCCAGCTCGAACCATTTGAACCACCACCACCACTCGTCGTCGTCGTCGTCCATGAACACCATGAACATGCCGCGTGCTGCGGCAGCTGAATTGGAGGAGGAGAGGGAGAGGTGTTCATCAGCTCTCAACAGTAGAGGAAGGATGCAAGAAATCACAGGGGAGAGCGACGTGGTCCTAGGCTTTGGCAGCGTAGGAGGAGGATATGGCGGCGGCGGCGGCGGCAACTACTACTGCCAAGAACAATGGGAGCTCGGTGGAGTCGTCTTTCAGCAGAATCCACGATTCTACTGAACACTACGGGAAGGCGCACTAGGTACTACTACTACTCTTTCGACTTACATCTATCCTTCCTCTCCCATGAACTCCTCAATAATTTGTGGTGTTAATCTATGCGTGTTTCTCTTTCTAGACTTCGTAAATTGGTTGTTTGACGATGAACTTCGTTTGGTCATCGCATGATGATGTATTATAGCTAGCATGCACTGTGTTGATTCGTTAATGGAACCAATCTGTGTCGATTTCTGTAATTTCCAAAGTGAATCTATTTGATGAACGAGACCAAATAGTATCTGGTGATGGACACAAAGCAATAAGTGCTATGTAGTTCAGTTGTTCGATGAAAGAATGAAAAGAAAAACTTCTGAAGGCTGAAGCTATAACATGCTGAAAGAGAGGCTTTTGCTAGGTAAAGAACCCTCAAGACGACCAAATAGCATGTTTAAATCAGCACCTGATGGCTTGTTGGCTTTATAGTCTTGTAGTTCATGGGATAATGCTCATAAAATAATTACACCACGCACTCTTATCAAACCAAGCGATGAGATCATTTAGTTGAGTTAGAACTTCCTGTTATAATGATTTATCTGATTGCTTCTATTACACTTTACTTCTTGATGAGCAGCAAATTCGATTCATACTTTTTCGGACTACTACTTCGATCTGTATATCTCAAATTCTCTATCCCTATTAGGTTGACATCATATCTCTTCATCCGCTGGAGTTTATTGAAGCGTCATATATATATATTTTTCTATGCAACAATAATTCTCGCTGAAACCTATATTCTGGTCGTTTTCTGATGATTACACTTTCATAGTAGAGCACACATTGAATTCTATTGATGGCACCCCTCTACATTCAGAAGATCTTGATTGATTTTAATTCTTATACAAAACTATCAGTTGCTACTTGCTATTTTCATTTTTTTTTTGACAACATACTTGCTATTTTCATTGGACATCACGAGATTCTTGCATGCTTACTGTATCCGACTCCTTAATTAATCAAATCTTTAGTTGCATAGAGTATATGTTGAAATCTATGGTTATAAATAAATCAATTTATAAAGTTGTACAATGTCAAAATATTTTGATTTTAACAAAATTTATAAAAAAAACATAATATTTATTACACCAAATTAGAATCATTACATAGACATTGAAATATATTCACACTATGCTTAGTGTAATCATCGGTGACTTTCAATATAATTCGGTCAAACTTAAGATATTTTGACTCAAGACAACTTTAGAATGAAGTTGGATTATTTTTTGGGACGGAGGGAGTACATTAAGGTTTTAGAGGCACTTCAATGCTGTCCTTAACTAGTTGTAATCTGGCCTGTTGAATAATTCATGTTGTTGCTTGAACGGCCAACAAAAGCCATAGGTCCCTGGGGACAACATCATAATCAGGTTAAAGTGATACGTTACATTGGCATCTCAATTTTGTCAACACATGTCGCTAACTTTGATGTTAACATAAGGGGGACATGCTAACTTAGGTGTATCAACATCAAACTATGTTTTTTGTACTCTTATGTTTCAAAAGTTTTGTTTAAACAAAAATCATACGGTACATACCTGCCAAGATTATTGTGTAAACAAACACATGTTTCCTAGTGTCTTTTTTTATTACATGTGCTATGTCTTTTTTTATTACTGTGCACATGAACTTTTGTTGCACACAGATGTAAATGTAAAATCTTAGCATGTGTATTTAACGAATTTGTCTTGAAAAAATATATATGCATTTTAAAGAAATGTAGAACAGCATTTCCTCTGGACGTACACATGGTAACTTGCATGCACGTCTTGCAGTTTCCAGATATATGAACACAAGTTTTCCATTTACAATATAATATGACTACGCATTTTTTTCTGTAATTTGTTTATTTTTTTCTTGAGGGAAAGTAATTTGTTTACTAAGTATTCTTTTTCAAGAATGTATTAACTTTATCTACTATAAGCAGATTTTAAATTTATGTAGTTTCATCATCTCTACATTTGAGTTTGATTGTCCTGTCAGGGATGCTATATTGGTCTTATTGTCCAGATAGATGGGCAATGAAATCTCCAAGGTTTAGTAAGAACGAGAGGCATATAATACCAAGCTAGAGGGTGCAGAGTCACACACATTATTGAAGAACGCTATGTTCAGGTGGATATATAAATGATAAATCACATAGAGAACTAGACTATGGTGCGTAGTAATAATTTAAACAAACAAAGCTGACGGGTATGATCTTTATGGACAACACCACGAGAGTATACAATGGTTCGTTTCTCTCTCAAGGTTAGAGCTGGGACTTGGGCCGTGCTAGCCCGTGCCGCCGGATCGTGCCCCTTAGGCATGGGAAGCATGTACATCGGGCCGTGCCCGATATGGCACGTCCAAATTTTTCTTCTTCGCCCAAGCACGGCCCGTGACACGCCGGCACGCTGGGTCGTGCCGGTCCAAGCACGGCCCTCAAAATATCTCCACTACTTCTCTTTTTTTGTGGTGTGATATAAAAATTATGTATGTTGTGTATACTATTTCAATGAAGTTTTAATGATTTTCATAATCTATTTAAGTTTTAGATGAAAGGTAGTACAAAGAAATGCTATAAAATTACATTGTAGAGTAATAAAAGTGTGTACGCGTGCGTGCCATATTTGTGTCGTGCGCGGTAAGCATGGCCCAAAGTGCGGGCCGTGCCATGTAGCCCGTCGTGCCGAGATCCAAGGCACGACACGCCCTCGTGTTAGTGTCGCGTGCCAAAGACGGCCCAAAATATTTTGTGCCGCGTCGCCGTGCTTCGGGTGTGCCAAAGTCCGTGCCATGGCCCGCCCTCAAATGGCACGGCCCAAGTCCCAGCTCTACTCAAGGTCCCCTCATTGAGCTCACGGCATCGATGCTTGAAATTTTTACCCATTCACTTATATATATATTTCTACATTGAGTTTGCACCTCAACTTTTGATAGATGCGCAATGGATGGGGCGGATGTTCATCACTTCAAAAAAAAAAAAAAAAAAAATTATAGTTATGTACTTTAAAGGCAGAGGGGGTGTTCCACTTCCATAATTGCACCAAATGGATAGTTTGCATTGAGTATTTGTGATACTAAAGACATGTTTGGGTCTCCTCATGGAGCAGCTCTTAGGTGCTCCAACAACTCCACCTATTTTTTTTTTTCTCGTGTAGTGTGCATGCATGGTGCTGAACTATATGTTTAGCTAAAAAAACATGGAGCGAAGCTAAAATAATAAAATAGAGTTGGAGCAGCCCAAACACCCCTAAATCTGATGCTAAGAATATAGAATAATTGAAAGTAGGATCACGGGGTTACTTATATACCTTATTTCATATTTAACACCACCTTTTTTGTGATTCCTATTTAACACATTTTAGCCGGGTGTGCGTAGAACAGATCGCAAACTTCTTCATCTATATTTCTCGAAAACCATACGGGATTGACGATATATGCGAGTACCAACACACACACACACACACACACATGAGAATACTGTGTTGTTTCACAAATAATAAAATATAAAACAATGGAGAATATATACTCTAATAAAGGAATGCATGCGTGTCTAAGTGGGGAAAGCCAACCTTCGTTGGCCACCTCTCCGCTACCATAACAAGTAACTGCAGTTGATGTGTCACCGCGACGGGCCCTCGCAGTAGTTGTTGTGCACGTCGATCGTAAATTGTACATCTCAAAGGTCACATGTTGTACTGCAAGGCTTAGGACAAACAGTGTGTGCACATGTATCTAGTCTTGTCATCTCTGGAGTAGTAGTACTTTGTGTTCGAGAAAATAAAAAAACGACCAAAAGCAATTGTATCTATGCAACAGGCATACGTACGTACCAGTGTACCACACATCAGGATCAATACGTACATTTAGCAGCACACAGTACAGAAGAACTGTTCCTTCTGTAGCCGGCCTATATAGAGAGCGTGAAACCAGCTGGACGCCCCTTTAGTAACAAATGCAAAAGTTTAGGACATTTTATGCAAAAATAGGCATGATTGTAGCAAAAGAAATTCAGTTTCGTATACTTCTATTTTATGCATAGGTCAATTCGTTCTACAGGAGTATATGAATTAATTAAAGCATAGGTCAATTCGTCAACTATCAAACCAACCAAATCTCTGTGTTCAGTACCCTGGATTGGGCACTGTAGAGCTGAATTGGGTACTGTAGCACTTTTCGTTTGTTTGTGGTAAATATTATCCTACCATAGGGTAACTAGACTGAAAAGAATCGTCTCGTAATTTACATCTAAATTGTATAATTAGTTATTTTGTTTACCTACATTTCAAAATCCGGGCATGCGGCTTTTAGTATATTTAAAAGCTTCGATGTGATGGGAAATTCAAACGATGTTTACCTTTATTTGACTATAAAATTTTCCTTCCTACTATAGAGATATGCACAGTTACTCAGGGAAATCCAGGGCCAGCCATATTCATTTGTTAATATTAATATAGTCCAATGCAAGTCTTCCATAAATTGCATAAAGTACAGGAGATCAAAATGGTTTAAAGTTGTCTTAGAAATATTGGTCAAATAAAATCATTATAATATACCAGCATGTACTAGAAAGCAATGGTTCCGAAAGTATCTATGATACAAGCAGCGCATAGCTATTTAATTAACATAGATTAAGCTTGTGTTGTGGGTCATCTACACATGGAGGAAGTGTAGTTTCTTCATTTGGTTCACTTTACAAAACCACTCCAGACTCTATCTTGAGTCGGAATCTGTTACCTCTCAGCCCATACTCCCTCCTTCCCTAAATGTTCGATTTACGTTGGTGTCCGTGCCATAAATTTGACTTGATTTGAACAAAAATATGTAACGTTAATGTCTTCAAATAAATATTTCTAAAAAAACCGGATTCAAAGATATTTCCAATAATACTTATTATGTATCACTAATATTAATATTTTTAAATATATATGTAGTCAAAGTTGTTTCTAGGGAATCACCCAACGATAGACATTTAGGGACGGAGGGATTATGTTATATAACGTAGGCGACAATTGCATAGATACTCACTCAGTTTTCCAAAAGTCATCAGCTGACAGCTTTGCTCAGATGAGGCCGGTGTTGAAGTTCCAAGCTTTCGTCCAAGGGTGCGTGAAGGCGGATGGCTTGAAAGACATCCAATAACTATCCAAGTTTGTTCAGAACAAAAAGATAAATAGAAATACCATACACACACATCTGACCTGAAACCTGATGAATGTAGCAGCAGATTTTTTTTAAAAAAAATAGAGGTATTATACATATCTGACCTGATGGCCCTCTTCCTCGTATTACAATATATAGCTGACGAAGTACGCCACTGCCACCCGAGCTCTTTGCTCATCTTCTGTCTGCCCACACTAAGGTTGTTTGTTAAAAAAAAAGCTATATAAGTTCGTCTCAAACAAGAAAATCTCAAATAATATTCTCTTGTTTTCTGATAAGTAGAATTATGCATAATTGGACTAAGAGCAACGTTACATAATATATCACTCAAATTGTTAGAAAAATCTATATCTTTGCAAATGCATATACTATTTTGGGTTATAAAACATCACCCTTTTACCACAGTCCCTGTTAATTTGATTATTGCTAATGGTGCATGTTAGAGTAGGTAATCTAATATTGAGGTAATAGAAGCAAACCATGTACAAAAAAAGAAGCATCCATAAAAATATGTTTTTCACGTGATCTATGAGGTGGATGCATCAATTATGTTAATATCAGCATTGTTATCCAATAGATATGAAAAGATGTCAGGTCGTAGGTTTTGTCAAGCTTCAATCATCATATATAATGGTTTTAGAATATAAAGGCACGCCACTAATCTTTTAAGTACTTTTAGAATTGCATAAACTCCCTCCATTTGAAAAAGAATGCAATTCCCACTTCCCGAGAAGTCAAACAAATTTTCCCTAAAAATGGATTCAAGCAATTTTAAATTTCATCAAATTTATGCAAATAAAATTACAAACATTTACTGTACCAAATAAGTAGAGACATAAACGTTGATATTTTTTCCTATGAACTCGATCAAACTTAGAAAAGTTTACATATATTGAAATCTAGAATTGCATTTTATTTTTGGACATAGGGGGTACCAATTACCTTATAGTATGCTAGAGATCAACTGTATATAAAACTTCAGTATAACATATATCATATATCAAACAAAAGAACGGAATGATGTACAAGCTATTAAAATTAATTAGAACATCACATGCTTGTGATCAAGTTAACCTGTTAATACAATACTAGGGCTTTAGTTGACCTTACTAGGGCTTTAGAGAGCTAATCTTAAACTGTTGGTGTGGCAGTCAATTCCAAACTGCAAATGAATTAAAAGTCTTCTTATAACTCATGAGTCTGAGGTGATGTGATCACCTGCAAAAAGATAGGGAAGGCAATTAATCAAAGTATTCATTGATCCAATCTTAGATCATACAAAGAACTGCACAAATTACCAAGCTAATACATGCATGATGTGGACGTTGCAGGCTAATTCATATATATATGTAATGATTAGGACCTCTCACATGATAAATCTGATGCATGGCTGTATATAGTGGTTAACAGTAATTAAGTCAGAACTCAGCACCAAACTGAACTAAAAAAGATGTAGTATAAAAATTTGGTACACATATAGAAGTTACATAGGATGAACATGCAGGGTTGATTTGGCTGTGTACTATATATAATTTGACTAAGATCACTTTGCATTCTGTGATGCATATATATAGCAGGCATAGTGTTGTAGAGAACCAACAAACATTTTAATCTTTTATCAGTTTTTTCTTGTACAGTTAGCTTGTCCATACAAACATTTATCAAAGTTTGAGAATTATTGGTATTCTAATCATGTGGTCAATAGTAGGTTAACTGGTCGAAGAATCAGCTCATCGGATACATAGAACACATTGATTCATTGTGTCCCATATGGGAAACAAGTGCTGGATCTGCTATCCATTATTAAGAGGACAGTTAACACACCACAGACAACTAAAGGCCGGGAAGAGACCAAATGGCATGTCCAAAATTCAAAATCATTTCCTATATTCTAATAGTTTCTGGCAAGATGTGGCCATGTCATTTTTCCTATCTCATTATTTGACTATAAAATAATGCACTATAAAAAAATGATCCGACAATTAATCGAGTTCAACTCTCTGATCGAACCTTATGTAGCTAAAACACTAGTTCCATCTGCAGGGTGGGATATTCATATAATATATTATACTAGAATAGCAAATAAAATGAGGCACGTACGAAATTGTACTACTACTAGCGCTAGATACTAAAATTACCCAATTATTATGGTCCTCCTTTTGAAGTTCAGAGAGCTTACATCATGCAAGCTGTTTATTCAGCAATCAAGATTTCATACGGAATGACAAAAATGAGCAAATTAAGAAGTACTACTAGTAGTGCTGTAGGCGGTACCAGTCTACTGAAAGCAGAAGTAAAATAATCCATAGCTTGTTGCTTTATAAAGAAAAAACATGGAAGCAAAGCAATTGATTTCTTCCGATTCTTATATACTGGCTAGAAAAACTCTGGAACGGGCCGGGGGCCTAGAACTCAAATCGGAGCATGATGCGAGTATGCGACATGGAGCGGAGAGGATGGAATTTGTTTGTAACCTCACCAGCGACAGTGGCGTTTTTGAGCTTGAGATCGAGGAGCCTTGCGCGCGATTGGCCTCGCTAGGTTGGCGGGCGGAGCTAATCGCGTTCCAAAGCAAGCTGCATAAGCCATGGATGGCGAGCACGCACCCTCGCCGTCGGTGGAGAGATCTCCGCCTCCACCTCCCCGCAGTCCGTACCGCAGCGCGCAGTCACCATCAGCCGGTACATTAGCATCGCCGAGATCAACGTCCGGCCAAGAACTCGACGCCGCCGCTGTAGCCTCCGACTGCCCGGAGGCTTGGAGAAGTTTCACATTGATCTCCTTTTCCCACCAATGGCAGCATCTCCTTCCCACCACCACCAGTGCACCCTCTTCTGTAGTGGATATATCTTGCCTCCGCGTGATGGACGGATGGTTCCTGCCTTCTCGAGGAAACTAGATGCATTCCCCTTTCAACGCGCGTCGCTTGGCTTTGGATAAAAGGAGGAGGACGAGGACAACTTTTACTATTAGCCCCAATAATACTAAAGCAGCGCAGAGGGCTAGGAAATGTCGTTTCCTTGGAGTACGGGCCATCAAATCAACACATCCAAAAAGAGCGACTTTTTTTTTTTTTTTTTTTTTTTGACTTTGGGTGTGTTTAGATCCCAAAATTTGGTGTAAAATTTTGGAGAAATGTCACATCGATCTTGTAGCATATTTCGTTTGTTAGTGGTAAATATTATCCTACCATGGCGTAACTAGGCTCAAAAGAATCGTCTCGCAATGTAAATCTAAACTGTGTAATTAGTTTATTTTTTACCTACATTTCATACTCGATAGATGTGCCGACATTTTGATGTGATGGGGAATCTTCTTTTTTGTATAGTGAAATTTGGAGAGAAAGTTGGGGTGCTAAACACACCCTTTCAAACATAGTGTACCGCTCGTCTCCTTCAAAAAATTGGTGAAAATTATAAAATAAATAAATTATTATTATAATATATCTAATGATAAATTAAGTCATAAGAAAATAAATAACATTTATACAAATAACTTGAATAAGATGAACGGTCAAACGTGATATTTGAAAATCAAAAACTTTATTCTTTTTTGGGACGGAGGGAGTAAGTCTGATCTGGAGAAAAGAATATAACCAATGGACCTCTCGACTGATCTCATGGATTGCTCGAGATAATCTTAGTTGCATGTTTAGATAGATTACTTAATTGCATAAGTTTTCTTAAGGTTTGAAAACAGGGCATAGTTAAGAGAAAAAAAGTTTTAAGTTGTCCAATTCAGCCTCCTCTAGGCATCATGGTCCCAATTTTCACCAGTGTAATCTTTGATTGGGAATTCCAAACACAAATATCATTGTACTGCTGGATGTAGGGGCTCGGAAGGCCGAACTAGGATAAATTGAGATATGTCCCTTCCGTTGAGTGTCCGAGCCACCGGAGAACCACACATTGACTTTCGGCAGACAACCATGATGCAGGCCACGGTAACAAACCCGTGACAGCTGACGTCAAGTAGAGGACTGTGTCACGTGTGAATCATCGTTATACATTGGCCAGATCCACTCGATTCGCCGCCGGAGTTAGCGGCTTCACCCCCAAATCTTCGGCATGGTCGTCATCGGCAACACCTTCAACCCTGGACAAGTTCTCAGCTTTGGGAGTTTGGACTACGTCACCGACTACAAGGAGAGCTCCACCTACTCAAGGAGACCTCGTCGGAGGACAACAGTCCTCGGTGTCATACACTTCGTTGGGCCTCCCAGTAGCTAACCTGGAAGTCATTGGCTCCTTGCCTGGCTGGTATGTTCAACTCGGTCTTGGCCCAAACTACACCGTATCTAAACCCCTGCTAAAGATGAGTTGCCTCGTCTCACCGCCTTTGGTGCGTCCTCGTAGGGCTCCCGTGCGAGATTCAGAATGTTGCGACGTCCCTCTCAAACTGGAGTGGCTCGTCAGCCAGGAGGAGGCGCCGCATGGCGTCATCCTCTACACAACTTCCTATAGATACTTTTGGTGCTCAGACCAACGCTGCCTCGAGCTCACGCCTCCGGATATTAGCCCAGCTATAGCCATGTGGTCTAGTGTACATGAGTACTCCCCCCGTGTCACTATTAGAAGACATTTAGGAGAACGACATGGTCTCCAAAGCACAACTTTAACTTCTCTTTTCTATAAAAATATTTATTGAAAAGTTATGTATGTATATTTTTCAAGACAAATCTATTGATGTATGATTTTCACATTTCAAAATTCAACGAAACAAAAGTTATTCTTGATTTATGTTCACACAAACATTTTTCGAAACGTCCTCTAATAGTGATACGGAGGGAGGGTTGCCATTAATTATCCACATGTAATCAAATGGTAATACGCGCA
This sequence comes from Hyparrhenia diplandra, assembly GCA_015847255.1. Lineage (NCBI taxonomy): Eukaryota > Viridiplantae > Streptophyta > Magnoliopsida > Poales > Poaceae > Hyparrhenia > Hyparrhenia diplandra. The sequence goes on along the minus strand of JADLZK010000817.1, from coordinate 12,788 downwards.
TGCAGCTCAGCAGATGGGGTCAGTTAATTATCCACAAGTAATCAAAAGGCAATACGCACATGTAAAGCAAGGGTGAAATCAAAAGGTGCCAGCATGCATGTATCGCATATTCCATGTGGCAATCCGTACCTGCATCTCTAGAGAGAGTGATGACGTGGTCCTCCTGTCAGTTAGTTTTGCCGTACCAGCAGTTACTCCATATATATACCAAAATTTCTTGTTAATTGCATACTCGATCTCCGGCCGATCCTGTCAGTTAGTGTTTCCGTACCCATATACAGTACTCCTACCAAAATATCCTGTTAATTGCATACCGATCGACGACAGGCTTCGTTAACTAAAAAGAGGTCGTGAACCGTGTGTGCGTCTGCTTAAAATGAGCAACCATGTATCTGCCCCCGGGCACACATGTAGAATGGAGTCAATGGAGGCGGGGACGACCGAGAAGTGATCGGTGACGCGTGCTCGCTGAGGCTGCTGCTAGACTGCTATAGTGCTAGCTGAGCTAACCCCGTTTAATTGGATCAGATCCACCTACCGTTCGCCGTCCTGCTCTGGTTTGCGCCATTGCTCTCCGTCGGTCCTCATCGGTCTCTCCTGGTCGTAGATGCCGCGTGAAGAGAGAGAGGTGGTGGGGCCCCGGACAAAGGCGACGTTCTCGGGCGGGAGACCAGGCGCGTGCGGCGTGCGGCGCGCGGCGCCCCGTCCGTTCTACGGGTTGGGGCGGGCCCCTACAGGCTCGTGCTGTCCCATCCCGGTGAGCGCGCGGACGTGTCCCATTAGCCAAATTCTCCAGTCGCCTCCACCTGACGGGTGCCGGCCGGCTCTCGTCCACATCCGGCCACCACCTGCGGGCTTGAAGCATGCAGATGGGTTCATATATGGGTATGGCAATCTAATGCTGAGTGAGTGCTAATTCGTCCACATCCGGCCACCACCTTTAATTTCGGCATCCTCGGTTCCTCACCTCACCCATGAATCCATGATCTCCCGACGTGTGGTGCAACGCCGTCTGATTGCTGTGCGTACGTGGAAACTGTACCACGTACGTACGGGATCACTTCGTTAGAATTCAGAATGGCTCATCACGTACGTAGAGTACTGTAGTATATAGTAGTGATCGAAACCGTAAGTCTCCCTGACATTTGCCCTTTGCAATGAAGAAGCATAGGATAGGAGCTACGTACTAGTACCAAAAACAAACAACTGCTAGTAGTAATGCAGATGAAATCGATGACAGTTGCAGCGAGCCGTCTGCGGAAGCCTGATCAACAGCAGTTTGATAAACAGAGGTTTCCATGTTGTACAACAGTTTAACGCAGCCCGACAGGCAAGCAGATGAGACAGACAGACGGACGGGTCTAGCTAGCCGTCTAGATTTCACGGCGCACGCCGATCGACCGGACAGGCGCAGTCGCAGGTCGCAGCTTCAAATCTTTGACTCCACTATAGATGATAGACTTTGCGTCGATGCAGGGCCTGAATTCGGTAGCTAGCTAGCTGAGCTGTGCGGTGTGCGTGCAACACGCTGCACGGTCGGGTGTCACGGGTGCAGCTCTAGGAGTGTGACAATATGCATAGGCTTTGACTCGAAGCATATATTCAGTTAAAATCAGAACTCCTGCGGTCGTAGTTATAGTTCGGCCAACTGTAAAGAATTTCGTGAGCAATATGGGTGTGTTTGGTTTGTTGTCTGGTTGAATCCTTGGCTCCAATTCCTAGGCAGGGCAGGTCTAGCATGGCCCGAAGGAGAAGGAGGGTTGTTGTTTGGTTCATTGCATTGCTGAGCCTGACTAAGATAGGATAGGTTGGTGTTTGGTTACTTGACTTGGATTGCATATGGTTATCTCTTCTTTGGACCGGTGAATTAACCCCTTTGAGGCATTACATAAAACAGCCGGTGAGCAACAGCAGCACCTTCTAGCCATGTCCTTGCGGTGCTTCTCCTCGTTCGCCGTGGAGCTGGTGAGCAACAACAGTAGCACCATCGCTTCGTGGCGCACGAGTACGACGGCGGTGAGCTGGGCCCGTCGCGGTTCTCGGTGGCCTCCCTGCACCGAGTCGGCATCCTCGATGTTCGCCTCCTCAACATCGACCGCCACACTGGCAACATCCTCTTCAAGATCCCACCGAGCTTCGTCCAAGGTGTCCACGATAGCGGTTTATCCACGGCCTCTGCCTGCCGAAGCAGCTCGACGACCAACACTTCAGTGGCTGCACTGGCCGTAGTCCTACCAGCCCTTCTCCGTTCAAGGATGCCGAGACGCTTCGTGCTGAGCTGTCGTCCCTCAAGAACAAGTCGATTTATCCTGAGTTCACTTTTCACACCAATAAGCTATGTCTCCATTGTGTCGACCCAGCACCTTGGGTGGTTCCTCGTGTGACCCTCAAGCCACTTGTCCCGCAAGACACGCCCGCAAGGCAACCGTAAGACACCACACGCACAAGGGAGGTGCTCACCGACTACGAGCAATGTATTCCTTGCAAATTTAGTCAGTCCCGACGAGGATTGCGCTGATCCTCTTTACAATCACCGGAGGTGGCCAAGAACAATCACTTTCTCTTGCCAACGCCTCCACCAAATCACCAAGCCGGCTAGGAGCGGTGTCTCCAAGAGCAACAAGAAACCAACCGCCTACAATGATCCCCAAGCGCCACTAGATGCAAGAACTCAATGCAAATGCACTTGGATCTCCACAACTCTCAAGATTGAAGCTCACAAGCAAGAATGAGAGAGGGGAGGGCTTTTTGCTCAGCTCTAAGGTGTTAGGAATGATTCAAATGACCAAGAGAGAGAGGGCACAAGCCGCCAATGGGGTATAAATACCCCCCATCACAAAAATAGGACCGCTGAGGTGAAAAACTCGCAATTTCAGCGTGCTCGACCGGACCGCCAATGCGTCCGTCAAGCTTCCCGGGTCCGAGCCGCACAAGCTCGGCTGGCCCACTCGCCGACACCCCGAGTCGCGGCGTCCGGTCAACGAAAGTCCGTGGTGACCGGACTCACCCAGCCGGCCGTCCGGTCGGAGCCAAGAAATCAGCCCCGAAAAACATGCTCGATCGGACTCGACCGGATCCACTCGACCGACGGTCCGGTCAAGCGTCCGTCGCGGAGGGTCCGGCCGGGCTCTGAGCCGCTTAAAAGTCATCGTTGTGTTGTCGCTCCTTCGCCTTTGCTCCAAACCCTCGCCTCCGCTCACTTGATTCTTGTTGCCAACACGCCAAAAACACCTCGAGCACTTGTGTTAGCATTTTGAAAACCATTTTTCATCAAGCGGAGTTAGCTCTCTAGGTTAGAATGCATGCATATGAATTTTGAACCAAGAGTCACATGAGGACCGTATATATGCGATAAGTTTTACCACCTCTTTATAGTGCGGCTTATCTGATCCTATAATCACTCCACACCCTCATATGGTGTCTTGAGAAAAATCAAATGGCTCTATGGTTATACCTTTGCCTTGAGCCATTTGATCCCTCAAACACTCTACCAAGTTGGACACTTGATGCATCTTTTGGATCACCTCGATCCATCCTCCATGATCACCATGCTCAAGCGACATGGCCGAAAATCTTCAAAAACTAGTCAAACACTTAGCATCGAGGGATTAGTCGCCCAGATGTCACTAATTAGCCAAAACCAAGCTAGGAGATCTTCAATCTCCCCATTTTTGGTAATTGTTGGTGACAACCCGCATAAAGGTTTTTATGATTAATGTTTTTAGAACATATCATGGTTTGTCAAGCATTTTGCTTACAATCATAGGATTGGACAATCCCATCATAGTTCAGTTTTGGTAGCATGAGCTCCCCTACATGTATGCCAAGAGGTTTGGAGCGAAGCTTTGCATACATGTATGATAAGAGTGGCCCGACATATACATTAAACAAAAAAAAGGATACACCTCATCTAATAATAACTATAGGTCACAGCTCACAAACCCATGCACATAATATACAATCGGTCACAGCTCACAAACCCATGCACATAATATGCAATCCATAAAATGTAAAAATTATGACGGTTTTTTCTGAGTATTTGTTGAAATTTCTAACATAGTACCTTTACTTTTTCACAAGATTACTAAGCATTTTCACCCATTTATTGAGCTTTTTTTTACCATTGTCTGGTTAAAATCAAGCATCCGGAAAATGATTGAGGTCCTATTTCCCCGATTGCTTTCACGTACTGTTGGTTTTGGGTAAACTATATGAACCACCTGGATATAACACTACCGGCTAAACCAAGAACTAACACAGACGCGCCTAAAAGCATGATGGTTGCACCTCCGGTTTGTATTATCCCTCTCAAATTACAACACCAACCAAAAAATATGACGAAAGTTTTGTTCGACCTTTACAGGGGAGCCATCCGAAGTCAGACTCAGACACAGAGCTAAAAGCTTTTTGGTAAGCTGTTTTACTAGCTGTGGACTTTTGGAAACAATATAAACAGACCCTACTGCATCTTCACCATTCATCCATCGATCTCGGTTAACATATATACCACAACTAATAGCGGCCAGCAGCTTCTTTGTTTTATTATTAAAAATATTTACTCCCTTCATCCAAAGGAACACAGCTCTAACTTGATAAAAGGCGATCTGATTATTTTTACGATTAAATTTGTAGAAAAAATCACTATTTAAGTTAATAAATAGATGTAATATCAAAATATATTCCATAATAACGGGTAATCTAGTAGTATCATTTTGATATTATTATATATAAGCATCAATATCTGTTTATGTTTCTTCAATCAAACTTAAAGTAGTTTGATGAGCACTATTTTGACATTCTATCCTTTTTTTTTTATAAAGGGAAAAAGGAGATAGCAGTCAGAGTATCGCAAACATATATAGAATTAGTTCAATCAGTACCACTTGTGAAAATCATATATCACCAATGATTCCTTGGCACAGACCAGACGCAACCTCTCTTGTCCAGTCACGCTTGCACAGATGCTTAACATTGCGAAAACAAACTGGTCACCGATGAAACATTACGGTCAAAAATTTCAGCAGGCATTTTCTACAAGATGGCACAACAGGGGTTTACACTGCATTTTTTTGTTCCACTTCTCAAACAAGGACTACATTCAAACAAGACAATGTTTTTTTTTTTTTATTTACAGTCTGTTTTCCTTTTTTCATTTTCTCAACAACTTCATATCCCTGAGAAAATGCTGCTACTAAACAAGGCTATCTGACTCATCTATCAGTCACAAAAGAGGGAGGGTAATACACTGACCACATACTTACACTTACAGCAGATAACTGGACCAAAATGATAAAATGCACATCAGCCACCTTTCCATGCTTTTTGGTTAGACATGATATACTTGTATTTCCCCCCGTAGACCTTTTCATTGCAAACCTTTTTTTTTTTTTTGAAGTGCAAACCTCAATCAGCTTAAAGTTGTGATCGAGGCTAAATGCACAGCATGACTGAACCCACATGTACAATTTTGTAATGTTAAGCTGAGTTAGTGAGGTTTAAACACATCATACTCTGAGCATCAAACTCTTCAATTGGCACACGGCAGATTGGACACTTCTTGCATTTCTCAGCACATGACCTAATACAAAAAACACATCAGAATCAATATGTATTAGCGACTTCAAGCGTTGCCTAGCTAACTAGGAAGGGCACATATGAAAAGAACAAAAGAGACTGAAACATATACTTGCATAAAGTTCTGTGTGCGGCAGGGAAGTAGCACCATGCATATCTCTCCTTCGTAGCATATCCTACAAAAGAACCTTCTCCTAAAAACAAGAAAAAAAATGGCGGTCAACAGAAATGATGATGAATTTAACAAGCTAACCTACTTGACCCATATAAAAGGTAATAACTATCAGTAAACACAATGGCAGTAACTCATTCCATAACAAAATTCAACAGTTTAACCATTAGAGATCAGGGGTTACACTGCCTAATGTCTCGTTGACAGCTTGGACCTAAATGATTCCTTTTTACTGCAAAGGGCATGAAAAGAATGAATATGCTTCAGATGGAAAAATAAGAATGAAGTCACAGCAAGGGGCAATACATTTTGAAGTCTTTAGTATTCCTGTTTGGTACACTTGGTAATTTGGTTGTTCTCTCCCAGCGCTGCCTGTAGCCTCCAGACCTGAAAGTATTGGCCGAGTGGTAAGTTAATCTTTGTGATGATGTGAACTGGGACAAATGTCTTCAATAATAATCATGGAACAAAAATGATTATATCATGGCACCTCTTCTGCAAGGTCCTTTTTAGGCATTTTCCTAACCACCTCTGGTGGATAGCCACAAAATGTATTGTACCTTTAACCAAACAGTAAATAATCAGCACAGTATGTAAGCATGCAGCAAAACAAGAGGAGCAAAGGATTGAGAAATTAACAGAATTTAGGAGGTGTTTGGGACTGCTCGCTCCCAGTTTTTAACTCCGTCACTCCAACTCCGTGTTGCCAAACATGTTTTGGCTCCAAGAACTCTGCTCCACAAAAGGTGGAGCTAGGGGGGCCAACTCCACGTTTTTTTCGGAGCATCTCAAAGGGGTGCTCTACTCAAAGTTTTTAGAGTTTTTGTACTCCCGCAGAGTTGTGGGATAATTACTTCTCTTGCCACTCATTAATCGCGGGGTGCCTACCTGCAGGAATGGCGTCCTCAGGTGCCTTCTGCTGCGTCGTCTCCTAGCGGCACATGCATGCCCTCTGCGTCTCTATTAAACTGCGTTTTTTTTTTTTTTTAGCGAGCATTAGCATTTGGTGAGGCCGGAGCTAAGTGCAGAGTGTAGCAGTTCTTTTTCCTGAATTTACACACGATTGGTCAAGCTTTGGGGTTTTGCATCCATTGAAATTCTAGAAATAATAATTTGCGATTACTTTCCCTAAACACTATACGATAGAACACATGACTACTCTCACCGAATGCCTTGGTTCCTGGTGTATATACATATGTATACCATACAGTGCAAGCTTAAAATTGAGTATGCTTGAGTTATCTTGCATGGCCTATCTTGCATGGCGTATGCATTTTTTCAATCAGGGTATAATGGAGCACTAGTATAAAATCAATCCATTCCTAAACTGGAGCAGAGCTGTGTGCCAAACAGGACCACCAGCTCCACAAACTCCGCGATTGGAGCTGCTCCATGGTGGAGTTAAGTGGAGCGGGAAGCTATAAGCGGGGCGGCAGTGCCAAACACCCCATTAAACGAACATTAGCATACCCAGTAGATTCAGTATAAAACAACCCGGGCCTGTTCTTCCTTGCTCCCTTCATCAATAGACCGCAACCAAGAAGCCTGCATGACACATGGACAAAAGAAACTGCATAGTTAAAATCCTGCATTAGGGCAAAATGCTACTCTATGGTTCAAGCAGGAAGAAAACACATGCAAAAGAAAAACAGATGCAAAATTTAGCTCATATCAGATATTAGATGGTACCTTGAACCATGATGAAGAAAAACAAAGCAATCACGAACTTTTGATGAAGCTGTAAGGTAATTAAGACGGAAGGCTAACTGGCCCATTACGCGGCAGCAGAACAATCTTCTCCACTAATCTTGCTAGAAAAGAAAAGGACACCCAGCACCTTGCAGAATAAATAGTGATGGCGAAAAGAGCAAATATTGGGATATGGCGGCGCTTTGCTTTGGTCAATGCCCTACAAACAAAAAATAATACATGTATTGAGAGTTTGAAGCTTGGGATAAAAGGCTATGTTGTTGTTTGAATGAGGAATTTGAAGCTAATTATTGATCAGTTAACAGAGAACAGACAGTGACATACTTATCAGCTAGTTGCTACAGCTGCTTCAGGCTTTGGACAATTTGCCCACAGAAAAACTAATTAAACTCAGCCAAAATTTGCCGAAGCTTATATTCAAGCTTTTTCCAAGAATAAAACTGTTTATCCACAATGATTTTTTTTGATATTGTTTACCTATTAAAATAATGTCATGAGATTGTTTTTAAAAAAAAAAAAGTTTCTTACAATTCCATCCTTCAATTCATTAAACTGATATTCATATATTGCCCACAATACTGGGATGGAACATACTCCAGCGCATACAAGCAGTACTTGGAAGCCACAAAGGAAGGTATTTTTTCATTACATGGCCCCAACAGAGAGGAGACACAGGCCTTTCTTGTTCACTTGATCTTCTAGTGATGGGAGGACCAGACCACTTTCCCAATCCGCACGGTATGACATCATGATGATGAGCTAGCCTCCCCGCCCAGCAGGAGACTTATGAATCATGGGTTAAACCATCTTGTACAGACAAAAGAAATGCAAAGCATTCCACAATCCTGGATAAAGCAAGGTGCCCAATTAGACTAACTGAAATCTCATAACAAAGGAATAATGCCACTGCAACAAGTCTCACCCATAATTTATAAACAAATCCCACCATCCCAAAGCACCAACATCACCTGCCATGTGCAACTATTTGTTATTACAAAAACATTGCACAAAGAAGTAAAAGAGACCGAGAGAGAGAGACTTCAACATTGTGAAACTTAAAAACAGTTACTACACTTCAACATTGTGAAACTTAAAACAGTTACTAATTCAACTGATTTCACAGGCACTAAAAAGAAAAAAGTCCCTGCTATTTTCAAATACAAGTTGTAATAAAACAGTCATTCTAGTGAAGAAGAAATAATGCGACAAATTCTAAGCATTCAAATTAAGGAACCCTAGTGATGAGATCAGTTTTTTTAAGTAACGATCGGAAGGCAACCAAGGAAACTTACCAGACAGCTTGAGAAGGGTGAATGTTGTAGCAGCTATAAGAAACACCATAGAAATTGCAACCCAAAAATGCTAGTTTACAAAAAGGTTAAACATAATAAGATAAATGTCTAATATTCTATTCTAGTAAGTTAAAAAGATGCATTCTAAAAATCTGGATTGTCCCAGCTACTAGTAAGATCGAATACAAAAAGATCAAAAGGGTGGAAACATTTAGCGGCTTCTAATTATGAGGTAGAGGTGATGTTTTGTATTGATTATTGATTAAGCATTCGCATGAAATGCAAAAGGTAAAAACTGTAACTGTCAAGAAAATATCCAAGAGCAATACAAACATGTCAAGATACAAGTCCGAGGGCCCGGCGGAAGCTTGCTCTTTCAATGGAGAAAAACTCAATGTTGTAACTGAATTTATATATCTGTTCATTGTATCAGCTTGCAATAGTTGCATCAGAACTTGCTCGACACAGCTTACATCTGCCCAAAAAGTGCTTAAATGGTACCTCTGAAAAACCGAGCGCTATTCCGCGTCGCTGGGCGTGCTTATAGCGCTGGGCGAGCGAAATGTACGCCTCTCACGCTAGGGAAATGTCGGCGGGTACCTATGCAGCGCCCAACTTATTGCGGTGAAAGGTGGCCAGATCTGCCAAGGCGGGGACATGTGAGAGGCGCGCGCGGCGTCGAGCGGCGATGGGGAGGAGGTAGCGCCGGCGGAGGCGGTGAGGCGAGTGGGGAAGGAGGCGGCTTCAGGCGATGGCGGCTCTGCGCGGGCGGCGGCAGGCACAAGCAGAGGAGTCAGGAGGGAGAGAGGAGAGAGAGAGACTATGAACAGAGAGGCTAGAAGGGCAGGGGAGGGGGAGCGCGCCTGAGGCCGCCCTAGGCTCAGGCGACAGTGCACCGTCTAGAAGCGCCCTAGCGCCTAGAAAAACATTGAATGATACTATAGCAAAAGCCCATGGAGAGACATCATTGTACCAGTTTGCAATAGTGCAGAGACTAGCTCAACACAGCTTACACTGGCCAAGTGCTTAAATGATACTTTAGCAAAGTGATGCAGAGACATCTGAACAGTTAATCCAATATTCTTGTTTTTATTTTTATCCTAATAATTTTTCCAATAATGTCAATATATATAGCATCATATATTAGTCCCTCTGTATTCAACTGTGCAGTTGATTTGTGAGCATATGCAATGCTCTATTTAATTACCAAAAGAGTCAAATGAATGCCAACATATTGCATGACTTAGAAATTCTCCTGAGTTAGCTGATACGCATAATCTAAAGTTTCTTTTTCTTACTGAATAATGGCCTGCAATTCAAATGGACAGAGAATATGTGCCAAAAAGCAGTCAGATGCAATAGTATGAGAGACTCACTGGAAGTGTCTCCCCATAACTTCATCACTCATGCTTTCTTCATCTCCTGGCATTAATGCTCTACACGCATTCTAGAACAAAAATGGCAAGAAATGCATACGATCAATGTCCCATAAATGATTATAACATAGCAAACCGCCAAAAGTAATAACTAATAAATAATAGTTTATTTTTCTTTGGACAATAAGGTTCACGCTTTGGACAGAAAGATAAGAAGGATTCAAATAATGATCAATGTTATCCTGAATGTGTGCAAACCGCGAGAGTGTGAGTTATACCACCACAAATATTACGGCACAAGCAGAATAGTTTAACATACAGAAGGATCGTGTGAGTTGATTATTTTTGTAATGCTGTCAAAAGAACAATGGAAGACAAAGCGTCAATGTAGATCATGTGCCATAAGTTTTTCCAAACCTTACACATGTAGTTTTGCAGGCAATGGGAGAGGCGATAAAGGAAAGCTACGCAGTGAGAAGCAAAGGGATATCTCTAAAAGATTTGTCTTTGGTGATAAAATACAATTTTGTACATTAAACTGGTGAGGATATAAATAAATGCTTCCACTGAAATACAAGTTATGGCATAATCTTTTAAAGATAGGTTTTTACCCAGCATAGATAATTGAGAGCCTTATAATCGGTTCCAGAGAAAGCTCAAAAAGCTAAAACACCAACAGTAAAAATAGACAAATCACCTTTTTTATACCAAGCTACACAGCCTGTAAACTTGCATTGTTATACAAAGGGATTTGACATTTATTACCAGGATAGTTTTAAAGGCGAACATACATCTTTCTTAGACATAATGTGGCAAAGAGCAGCACAACAAGCAACTGTTGGAACTATGGATGTTGAAAGACCACATACTCTGCTTCTACAGGTATGTTGAGATATTTAAAAAGACCAGGCAGGTCAGTTTTTCTACAGCTAGGGAAGAAAGTAAAGTACTCCCTCCGTTCCAAATTATAAGATCTGTTTTAGCTTTTCTAGATACATAGCTTTTCTATGTACTTAGATATAGACTCCTGACTGTCAAGACACACGAGTTTAAAACAATACAACAACAACAGCATAGCCTGTCGGTCCCAAGCAGAATGGGGTGGGAGTGGGGTGCGAAACCACGACAAGATGCCAAGTTCACAGCTCAGGCACTTCAATGGCAGCTTTCCAAGCATTTCTATCCAAAGCACGAGATCTCTAGTGAGGTACATTTAGGATGGAGGGAGTAAGTAACAAGATATATCATAACAGTTGAAATCTGCTACACTAAAATCGAACTAAAGAATAGAAACTATTTCAGCAGCAAAGTGTGTGGCAGAAAATGAAGGCAAACTGTTTCAGACAATAGTAACTTCTCACTAGTTTATTGCAATGCATTCTCATGCCATTGGAGAACTACAGTGGCACAATCTAACAATCCACATAGAAAAGACCAATGGCTCAAGTGGTTTACCCTAAAATTGTCAATAAGGATAATTTGCTTGAGCCAACAACGGAAGGAGACACAATCTTCAGATCAACAGATGGATGATTTCTAACTGGACAAACACAAAGGAAAGAAGTGTGAAATTACAAAGAGCTAACCAAACAGAGAAACTTAACATAAACAATTCTAGGAATCTCAATGATCACTGGACAAGGTTTTTGTTTACACAGCGGACTCTGACCCTACCTCATATGCTTTTCAAGATATATGCAAAGAAGCAGTTCGACGCAATTGGCTAAAAGGCTGCAACAATCGAGATGACAGGGTGCCCACTGCAAGCAAAAGAAACATATCAGCCCAATTGGATGTAAAATGAACAGTGGTAATCAAACTGGTGAGAAGGTCAGCTTTGTAGAAAGACGAGCCAGTATGTGCAGATCTCACACTGACGGCCATGAGGCAATGAAGGGGCGGCATTGAAAACGCTTCCCAGCGTGCAACAATACCATGAAAGAGCCATAGCGGAGCGAATATTATCCTACATGACCAAAGTAGCATAATTAGAAATTCATACTGGCTTTACCATTGTCGATTTATAGTAGTTGTCATGTCATAGAGTAGTCTAATTTCAGTATTACCTAATTCTAGCTAGAAGATTTGTATTGTTTCCTTTGGCGTATGACTAAAACGGAACAAATTTGGCATAATTCTACTCACCTATTATTATCTAGCACAATACCAAAGCGAGAAATGCCGGCCGGCATCAGCTCGATTATAACTGAGGTCACTGGCAAGCATCAATTGCATACTACCAATAGTTCTCAACATTCATTCCATCTGAGCCCCAGACGGTGGCTCAATTACGCCGGCATCGGAGCATATTTAGTCAGCACCAGGTACCAGCGGGCGGCCCTGACTGCACGCATCGCACGCAACACGCAGAAAGCTAGCATACGAATCTGCCAATTCCAAAAGCTGCATCTGCATCGCGGGAGAGCGCTCCCCAGCCATCACAACACACACAACTCGAAGCCCCCTCAGATCCAGATCGCTGAAACAAAACCAATTGACATCGAATCAAGCAGACGAGGGGAAGGGTTCGAGGAATAGAGCCAGTGGGACGGCGAGAGGCGAGGCTAGGGTTTAGAGGCGAGTGCGTACCACCAGGAGTACGTGGTGCGGCCGTCGACCATGAGCGCAGGAGGAGAGTGAAGCAGAAGAGCGCGGCGTGCGCCG
>JADLZK010000816.1:0-31448 GCA_015847255.1 Hyparrhenia diplandra | reverse complement strand
ATCAAGATCATTATTAAAATCTTATCAAGATCAAATTAAAATCTTATCGCCAAATGGCCCAAAAAAAAGCTTGTTGGTATTTATTAAGTGCTAAAAGAATATGAAGGATTCTGCAAGCGCCGCGAGAACACCTACCATTGTAGCTTTTCCCTAGGATGAGTATTCTAGAGTATCGTATCCACAGGGAAGCGTTGGCTAAAGAATCTAATAAGTCACAATCATGCATCTACTAACTAAGCAAACCACGAGACTAAAGTGAGGGGGTAAATGGTAGATGATAGGAGTTACGAATAATATCAATCACACAAGAGAATTCCTATGATAAATGTGTAGTAGCACTTTGAGAGGACAGCGGGAGAGATCAAGGTTCCTATGTACTTCTCTATTACTTAGGTTCTATGATAGCAATCGTACTAATGCACTTTGGAGCAGCAGGTCCGTCCTAACTCTCGTGAAAGACTGGGAAGAAGGTAGTTGGGAGAAGGCTGCCAAAAGCTCTATGAAACACCAACCCGAACGTGGTGGACTACATTGGCCTGACAGGGCTGTCACCCCTGGGGCTACCACAACTATCCGTGGGATTGGGCGCAACCTCAGGTAACCTATAGCCTAGACACCATGCCTATACTATCGATTACGACTCTAGCTACCATGAATAACTAGAGTCCTCAATACGAGCGGAGATCCCATACAGTAGCATAACAACTATACTTAACCAAATATAATATGACAGTAAATAGAGAAGATAAATATATAAATCATAATGTCTTACAAAGGAAGGATACAAGACATACCAAACTCAGTAGATTCCTCCCGAGAACAGGAGCACAGCTCCGCTCTCCCCCTAACTCTCTAGTTGCTAATCTACTACATTGGAGAGTCTAGCCCTAATTCTCTAGTGGAGAGGTTGTCCTCACATTGGGACACCTCCAAGACCAACAGTCAAGAGATAATGAATGGAATGAATTAGGGTTTCACCCTCAGGGGCGGGGGTCTTGTTATATAGGGGTCTCCGTGCCTCCCTCCTAGTTCCGTAGGCAATGTGGTACTAATCCTTCCACCATGTATTATGCTAATGCACATAGGCTTAGATGGGCCAAATTCAGTGCAGGCCTTCTAGAGTCTTCCATTGGATGCACCATAGCCCTTGGATCCAACCGACCTTGATAGATGGACAGGATTGCTCCTCAATGGCGGTTAGGAACCGACGCCGGCCGAGGCTGACAAAGGGCCCCATGGCTGCGGCCGCCACTGCTACTAGGGCGGCGCCCGGCACACCAGTGGGCCCCAGCTTGTGGGTCGTGCCTTCGGTGTCTTCTGAATGTTCTTGCGTGGGTTTCAAGTTAGATTAAGTCACGGATAAGCCTTTATGTCGTAGGGCTTGCAAACTCTTGGGCATTTTCTGTTTAATCCCTGAAAATATATAAATAATCAAAACTCATGGAATTATGTCAGTCAAACCCCTAAACTATGTTGATATTCATTTTAAGCCCTTATTTCAGTTTTTAAAACATTATATATTTTATGATATAATAGGTGTCAACATGAATCAAATGCCTGACCCTAGAGAACCTAAATTTGAAGAAGTGGACCATTAGAATGTTTTTCTAAGAATCACTTGTCATAAGCCTCAAAGTAGCACTTGTTTAGGGAGAAATCTTGGAATTCCATCAAAAATCTCTGGTGGACCTACGTCTTGAAATAAGAAGGGAATGACACGAAAGGTGCATAGGAAGTTAGGGTGGATAGGTTAGATGTTGGTAGGATCAATTACATTGCGTTCCCCAACCGTTAATATATGTTTCTAGATGTGACAATAGAGACTGGTGGCGCTAATTTCAGCGCGAACTCAAAATAAAGAGAAGTTTCGAATCAAGCTATAGAATCGAGCTAGACTTTTTTGCGGGTGTGAATCAAATGCCTCACCCTAGAGAACCTAAATTTGAAGAAGTGGACCATTAGGGAGTTTTTCTAAGAATCACTTGTCATAGGCCTCAAAGTAGCACTTGTTTAGGGGCGAAATCTTGGAATTTCATCAAAAATCTCTGGTGGACCTACGTCTTGAAATTAGAAGGGGAACGACACGAAAGGTGCATAGGAAGTTAGGGTGGACAGGTTATATGTTGGTAGGATCAATTAAATTGCGTTCCCCAACCGTTAATATATGTTTCTGGATGTGACAATAGAGACTTTTGGCGCTAATTTCAGCGCGAACTCAAAATAAAGAGAAGTTTCCAATCCTACTATAGAATCGAGCTAGACTTTTTCGCGGTTGTGAATCAAATGCCTCACCCTAGAGAACCTAAATTTGAAGAAGTGGACCATTAGAGAGTTTTTCTAAGAATCACTTGTCACAGGCCTCAAAGTAGCACTTGTTTAGGGCAAAATCTTGGAATTCCATCAAAAATCTCTGGTGGACCTACGTACTGAAATTAGAAGGGGAACGACACGAAAGGTGCATAGAAAGTTTGGGTGGATAGGTTAGATGTTGGTAGGATCAATTACATTGCGTTCCCCAACCGTTAATATATGTGTTTACGGATGTGACAATAGAGACTGGCTGGGCGCTAATTTCAGCGCGAACTCAAAACAAAGAGAAGTTTCCAATCCTGCTATAGAATCGAGCTAGACTTTTTTTCGCGGTTGTGAATCAAATGCCTAACACAAGAGAACCTAAATTTTAAGAAGTGGACCATTAGAGAGTTTTTCTAAGAATCACTTGTCATAGGCTTCAAAGTAGCACTTGCTTGGAGTGAAATCTTGGAATTCATTGAAAATCTCTGTGTCGACCTACATACCGAAATAAGAAGGGGAAACGACACACGAAAGGTAATGTAGGAAGTTAGGGTGGATAGGTTAGATGTTGGTAGGATCAAATACATTGCATTCCCAACCGTTAATATATATTTTCGGATGTGGATGATTTCAACGCGAACTCAAAAAAAAAGAGAAGTTTCCAATCCGGCTATAGAATCGAGCTAGACTTTTTCACGGTTGTGAATCAAATGCCTGACCCTAGAGAACCTAAATTTGAAGAAGTGGACCATTAGAATATTTTTCTAAGAATCACTTGTCATAAGCCTCAAAGTAGCACTAGTTTAGGGAGAAATCTTGGAATTCCATCGAAAATCTCTAGTGGACCTACGTACTGAAATAAGAAGGGGAACGACACGAAAGGTGCATAGGAAGCTAGGGTGGATAGGTTAGATGTTGGTAGGATCAATTACATTGCGTTCCCAACCGTTAATATATGTTTCTGGATGTGACAATAGAGACTGCTGGCGCTGATTTCAGCGCGAACTCAAAAGAAACAGAAGTTTCCAATCCGGCTATAGAATCGAGCTAGACCTTTTCGCGGTTGTGAATCAAATGCCTCACCCTAGAGAACCTAAATTTGAAGAAGTGGACCACTAGAGAGTTTTTCTAAGAATCACTTGTCATAGGCCTCAAAGTAGCACTTGTTTAGGGCGAAATCTTGGAAGTCCGTCGAAAATCTCTGGTGGACCTAATTACTGAAATAAGATGGGGAACGACAAGAAAGGTGCATAGGAAGTTAGGGTGGATAGGTTAGATGTTGGTAGGATCAATTACTTTGCGTTCCCCAACCGTTAATATATGTTTCTGGATGTGACAATAGAGACTGCTGGCGCTGATTTCAGCGCGAACTCAAAACAAAGAGAAGTTTCCAATCCTGCTATAGAATCGAGCTAGACTTTTTCGCGGTTGTGAATCAAATGCCTCACCCTAGAGAACCTAAATTTGAAGAAGTGGACCATTAGAGAGTTTTTCTAAGAATCACTTGTCATAGGCCTCAAAGTAGCACTTGTTTAGAGTGAAATCTTGGAATTCATTGAAAATCTCTGTGTCGACCTACGTACCGAAACAAGAAGGGGAACGACACGAAAGGTACGTAGGAAGTTAGGGTGGATCGGTTAGATGTTGGTAGGATCAATTACATTGCGTTCCCCAACCGCTAATATATGTTTCTGGATGTGAGAATAGAGACTGCCGGCACTGATTTCAGCGCGAACTCAAAAGAAACAGAAATTTCCAATCCTACTATAGAATCGAGCAAGACTTTTTCGCGGATGTGAATCAAATGCCTACCCTAGAGAACCTAAATTTCAATAAAGTGGACCATTAGAGAGTTTTTCTAAGAATCATTTGTCATAGGCTTCAAAGTGGCACTTGTTTAGAGTGAAATCTTGGAATTCATTGAAAATCTATGTGTCGACCTACATACCGAAACAAGAAGGGGAACGACACGAAACGTACGTAGGAAGTTAGGGTGGATAGGTTAGATGTTGGTAGGATCAATTACATTGCGTTCCCAACCGTTAATATATGTTTCTGGATGTGACAATAGAGATCTGGCCGGCGCTGATTTCAGTTGGAACTCAAAAGAAAAAGATGTTTCCAATCCGGCTATAGAATCGAGCTAGACCTTTTTTTGGGTTGTGAATCAAATGCCTCACCCTAGAGAACCTAAATTTGAAGAAGTGGACTACTAGAGAGTTTTTCTAAGAATCACTTGTCATTGGCCTCAAAGTAGCACTTGGTTAGGGCGAAATCTTGGAAGTCCGTCGAAAATCTCTGGTGGACCTAATTACGGAAATAAGATGGGGAACGACAAGAAAGGTGCTTAGAAAGTTAGGGTGGATAGGTTAGATGTTGGTAGGATCAATTACTTTGCGTTCCCCAACCGTTAATATATGTTTCTGGATGCGACAATAGAGACTACTGGCGCTGATTTCAGCGCGAACTCAAAAGAAAGAGAAGTTTCCAATCCGGCTATAGAATCGAGCTAGACTTTTTCGCGGTTGTGACTCAAATGCCTCACCCTAGAGAACCTAAATTTGAAGAAGTGGACCATTAGAGAGTTTTTCTAAGAATCACTTGTCATAGGCCTCAAAGTAGCACTTGTTTAGGGCGAAATCTTGGAATTCCGTCAAAAATCTCTGGTGGACCTAATTACTGAAATAAGATGGGGAACGACAGGAAAGGTGCATAGGAAGTTAGGGTGGATATGTTAGATGTTGGCAGGATCAATTACATTGCGTTCCCCAACCGTTAATATATGTTTCTGGATGTGACAATAGAGACTGCTGGCGCTGATTTTAGCGTGAACTCAAAGGAAACAGAAGTTTCCAATCCGGCTATAGAATCGAGCTAGACTTTTTCCCGGTTGTGAATCAAATGCCTAACCCTAGAGAACCTAAATTTGAAGAAGTGGACCATTAGAGAGTTTTTCTAAGAATCACTTGTCATAGGCCTCAAAGTAGCACTTGTTTAGAGTGAAATCTTGGAATTCTTTGAAAATCTCTTGTGTCGACCTACATACCGAAACAAGAAGGGGAACGACACGAAACGTACGTAGGAAGTTAGGGTGGATAGGTTAGATGTTGGTAGGATCAATTACATTGCGTTCCCAACCGTTAATATATGTTTTACGGATGTGACAATAGAGATCTGGCGCGCGCTGATTTCAGCGCGAACTCAAAACAAAAAGAAGTTTCCAATCCGGCAATAGAATCGAGCTAGACCTTTTCGCGGTTGTGAATCAAATGCCTCACCCTAGAGAACCTAAATCTGAAGAAGTGGACCACTAGAGAATTTTTCTAAGAATCACTTGTCATAGGCCTCAAAGTAGCACTTGTTTAGGGCATAAATCTTGGAATTCCATCGAAAATCTCCGGTGGACCTAATTATTGAAATAAGATGGGGAATGACAAGAAAGGTGCATAGGAAGTTAGGGTGGATAGGTTAGACGTTGGTAGGATCAATTACTTTGCGTTCCCCAAACCATTAATATATGTTTCGGATGTGACAATAGAGACTAAAGTGAGGGGGTAAATGGCGGCAATAATTTCAGCGCGAACTCAAAAGAAAGAGAAGTTTCCAATCCGGCTATAGAATCGAGCTAGACTTTTTCGCGGTTTCTGAATAAAATGCCTCACCCTAGAGAACCTAAATTTGAAGAAGTGGACCATTAGAGAGTTTTTATCACCAAGAATCACTTGTCATAGGCCTCAAAGTAGCACTTGTTTAGGGCGAAATCTTGGAATTCCGTCAAAAATCTCTGGTGGACCTAATTACTGAAATAAGATGGGGAACGACAAGAAAGGTGCATAGGAAGTTAGGGTGGATAGGTTAGATGTTGGTAGGATCAATTACATTGCGTTCCCCAACCGTTAATATATGTTTAACGGATGTGACAATAGAGACTACATTGGAGAGTCTGGCGCTGATTTCAGGTTGTCCTCACATTGGGACAACTAAAAGAAGAAGTTTCCAATCCGGCTATAGAATCGAGCTAGACTTTTTCCTGTTGTGAATCAAATGCCTAACCCTAGAGAACCTAAATTTGAAGAAGTGGACCATTAGAGAGTTTTTCTAAGAATCACTTGTCATAGGCCTCAAAGTAGCACTTGTTTAGACCTTTGATAGATCCTCAATGTGAAATCTTGGAATTCATTGAAAATCTCTATGTCGACCTACATACCGCCAGAAACAAGAAGGGGAACGACACGAAACGGTGCGTAGGAAGTTAGGGTGGATAGGTTAGATGTTGGTAGGATCAATTACATTGTGTTCCCAAACTCTTGTTAATATATGTTTCGATGTGACAATAGAGATCAAAACTCATGGCGCTGATTTCGGGCGAACTCAAAATAAAAAGAAGTTTCCAATCCGGCTATAGAATCGAGCTAGACCTTTTTGATATAATAGGTTGTGAATCAAATGCCTCACCCTAGAGAACCTAAATTTGAAGAAGTGGACCATTAGAGAGTTTTTCTAAGAATCACTTGTCATTGGCCTCAAAGTAGCACTTGTTTAGGGCGAAATCTTGGAAGTCCATCGAAAATCTCTCCGTGGACCTAATTACGGAAATAAGATGGGGAAATGACAAGAAAGGTGCATAGAAAGTTAGGGTGGATAGGTTAGATGTTGGTAGGATCAATTACTTTGCGTTCCCCAACCGTTAATATATGTTTCTAGATGTGACAATAGAGACTGTTGGCGCTGATTTCAGCGCGAACTCAAAAGAAACAGAAGTTTCCAATCCGGCTATAGAATCGAGCTAGACTTTTTCGCGGTTGTGAATCAAATGCCTCACCCTAGAGAACCTAAATTTGAAGAAGTGGACCATTAGAGAGTTTTTCTAAGAATCACTTGTCATAGGCCTCAAAGTAGCACTTGTTTAGGGCGAAATCTTGGAATTCCATCGAAAATCTCTCGGTGGACCTACGTCTTGAAATAAGAAGGGGAACGACAGGAAAGGTGCATAGGAAGTTAGGGTGGATAGGTTAGATGTTGGTAGGATCAATTACATTGCGTTCCCCAACCGTTAATATATGTTTCTGGATGTGACAATAGAGACTGCTGGCGCTGATTTCAGCGTGAACTCAAAAAAAAAGAAAGTTTCCAATCCGGATATAGAATCGAAGCTAGACTTTTTCCCGGTTGTGAATCAAATGCCTAACCCTAGAGAACCTAAATTTGAAGAAGTGGACCATTAGAGAGTTTTTCTAAGAATCACTTGTCATAGGCCTCAAAGTAGCACTTGTTTAGAGTGAAATCTTGGAATTCATTGAAAATCTCTGTGTCGACCTACATACCGAAACAAGAAGGGGAACGACACGAAACGTACGTAGGAAGTTAGGGTGGATAGGTTAGATGTTGGTAGGATCAATTACATTGCGTTCCCCAACCGTTAATATATGTTTCGGATGTGACAATAGAGATTGCTGGGGCGCTGATTTCAGCGCGAACTCAAAAGAAACAGAAGTTTCCAATCCGGCTATAGAACCGAGCTAGACCTTTTCGCGGTTGTGAATCAAATGCCTCACCCTAGAGAACCTAAATTTGAAGAAGTGGACCACTAGAGAGTTTTTCTAAGAATCACTTGTCATAGGCCTCAAACTAGCACTTGTTTAGGGCGAAATCTTAGAAGTCCGTCGAAAATCTCTGGTGGACCTAATTCTTTGAAAAGACCATTAGAGAGTTTTTCTAATAATCACTTGTCATGGGCCTCAAAGTAGCACTTGTTTAGAGTGAAATCTTGGAATTCATTGAAAATCTCGTACAAGACATAGGAAGGGGAACGACACGAAACGTACGTAGGAAGTTAGGGTGGATAGGTTAGATGTTGGTAGGATCAATTACTTTGCGTTCCCCAACCGTTAATATATGTTTCTGGATGTGACAATAGAGACTGCTGGCGCTGATTTCAGCGCGAACTCAAAAGAAACAGAAGTTTCCAATCCGGCTATAGAATCGAGCTAGACTTTTTCGCGGTTGTGAATCAAATGCCTCACCCTAGAGAACCTAAATTTGAAGAAGTGGACCATTAGAGAGTTTTTCTAAGAATCACTTGTCATAGGCCTCAAAGTAGCACTTGTTTAGGGCGAAATCTTGGAATTCCGTCGAAAATCTCTGGTGGACCTAATTACTGAAATAAGATGGGGAACGACAGGAAAGGTGCATAGGAAGTTAGGGTGGATAGGTTAGATGTTGGTAGGATCAATTACATTGCGTTCCCCAACCGTTAATATATGTTTCTGGATGTGACAATAGAGACTCTGGTGCTAATTTCAGCGCGAAGTCAAAAGAAACAGAAGTTTCCAATCCGGCTATAGAATCGAGCTAGACTTTTTTGCGGTTGTGAATCAAATACCTCACCCTAAAGAACCTAAATTTGAAGAAGTGGACCATTAGAGAGTTTTTCTAAGAATCACTTGTCATAGGCCTCAAAGTAGCACTTGTTTAGGGCGAAATCTAGGAATTCCGTCGAAAATCTCTGGTGGACCTAATTACTGAAATAAGATGGGGAACGACAAGAAAGGTGCATAGGAAGTTAGGGTGGATAGGTTAGATGGTTGTAGGATCAATTACATTGCGTTCCCCAACCGTTAATATATGTTTCTGGATGTGACAATAGAGACTGCTGGCAATAATTTCAGCGCGAACTCAAAAGAAAGAGAAGTTTCCAATCCGGCTATAGAATCGAGCTAGACTTTTTCGCGGTTGTGAATCAAATGCCTCACCCTAGAGAACCTAAATTTGAAGAAGTGGACCATTAGAGAGTTTTTCTAAGAATCACTTGTCATAGGCCTCAAAGTAGCACTTGTTTAGGGCGAAATCTTGGAATTCCTTCAAAAATCTCTGGTGGACCTAATTACTGAAATAAGATGGGGAACGACAAGAAAGGTGCATAGGAAGTTAGGGTGGATAGGTTAGATGTTGGTAGGATCAATTACATTGCGTTCCCCAACCGTTAATATATGTTTCTGGATGTGACAATAGAGACTGCTGGCGCTGATTTCAGCGCGAACTCAAAAGAAACAGAAGTTTCCAATCCGGCTATAGAATCGAGCTAGACTTTTTCCCGGTTGTGAATCAAATGCCTAACCCTAGAGAACCTAAATTTGAAGAAGTGGACCATTAGAGAGTTTTTCTAAGAATCACTTGTCATAGGCCTCAAAGTAGCACTTGTTTAGAGTGAAATCTTGGAATTCATTGAAAATCTCTGTGTCGACCTACATACCGAAACAAGAAGGGGAACGACACGAAACGTACGTAGGAAGTTAGGGTGGATAGGTTAGATGTTGGTAGGATCAATTACATTGCGTTCCCAACCGTTAATATATGTTTCTGGATGTGACAATAGAGACTGCTGGCGCTGATTTCAGGGCGAACTCAAAATAAAAAGAAGTTTCCAATCCGGCTATAGAATCGAGCTAGACCTTTTCGCGGTTGTGAATCAAATGCCTCACCCTAGAGAACCTAAATCTGAAGAAGTGGACTATTACAGAGTTTTTCTAAGAATCACTTGTCATTGGCCTCAAAGTAGCACTTGTTTAGGGCGAAATCTTGGAAGTCCGTCGAAAATCTCTGGTGGACCTAATTACGGAAATAAGATGGGGAACGACAAGAAAGGTGCATAGGAAGTTAGGGTGGATAGGTTAGATGTTGGTAGGATCAATTACTTTGCGTTCCCCAACCGTTAATATATGTTTCTGGATGCGACAATAGAGACTGCTGGCGCTGATTTCAGCGCGAACTCAAAAGAAAGAGAAGTTTCCAATCCGGCTATAGAATCGAGCTAGACTTTTTCGCGGTTGTGAATCAAATGCCTCACCCTAGAGAACCTAAATTTGAAGAAGTGGACCATTAGAGAGTTTTTCTAAGAATCACTTGTCATAGGCCTCAAAGTAGCACTTGTTTAGGGCGAAATCTTAGAATTCCATCGAAAATCTCTGGTGGACCTAATTACTGAAATAAGAAGGGGAACGACACGAAAGGTGCATAGGAAGTTAGGGTGGATAGGTTAGATGTTGGTAGGATCAATTACATTGCGTTCCCCAACCGTTAATATATGTTTCTGGATGTGACAATAGAGACTGCTGGCGCTGATTTCAGCGTGAACTCAAAAGAAACAGAAGTTTCCAATCCGGCTATAGAATCGAGCTAGACTTTTTCCCGGTTGTGAATCAAATGCCTAACCCTAGAGAACCTAAATTTGAAGAAGTGGACCATTAGAGAGTTTTTCTAAGAATCACTTGTCATAGGCCTCAAAGTAGCACTTGTTTAGAGTGAAATCTTGGAATTCATTGAAAATCTCTGTGTCGACCTACATACCGAAACAAGAAGGGGAACGACACGAAACGTACGTAGGAAGTTAGGGTGGATAGGTTAGATGTTGGTAGGATCAATTACATTGCGTTCCCCAACCGTTAATATATGTTTCTGGATGTGACAATAGAGACTGCTGGCGCTGATTTCAGCGCGAACTCAAAAGAAACAGAAGTTTCCAATCCGGCTATAGAACCGAGCTAGACCTTTTCGCGGTTGTGAATCAAATGCCTCACCCTAGAGAACCTAAATTTGAAGAAGTGGACCACTAGAGAGTTTTTCTAAGAATCACTTGTCATAGGCCTCAAACTAGCACTTGTTTAGGGCGAAATCTTAGAAGTCCGTCCAAAATCTCTGGTGGACCTAATTCCATTAGAGAGTTTTTCTAATAATCACTTGTCATAGGCCTCAAAGTAGCACTTGTTTAGAGTGAAATCTTGGAATTCATTGAAAATCTCTGTGTCGACCTACATACCGAAACAAGAAGGGGAACGACACGAAACGTACGTAGGAAGTTAGGGTGGATAGGTTAGATGTTGGTAGGATCAATTACTTTGCGTTCCCCAACCGTTAATATATGTTTCTGGATGTGACAATAGAGACTGCTGGCGCTGATTTCAGCGCGAACTCAAAAGAAACAGAAGTTTCCAATCCGGCTATAGAATCGAGCTAGACTTTTTCGCGGTTGTGAATCAAATGCCTCACCCTAGAGAACCTAAATTTGAAGAAGTGGACCATTAGAGAGTTTTTCTAAGAATCACTTGTCATAGGCCTCAAAGTAGCACTTGTTTAGGGCGAAATCTTGGAATTCCATCGAAAATCTCTGGTGGACCTAATTACTGAAATAAGATGGGGAACGACAGGAAAGGTGCATAGGAAGTTAGGGTGGATAGGTTAGATGTTGGTAGGATCAATTACTTTATGCCCCCAACCGTTAATATATGTTTTCGGATGTGACAATAGAGACTGGCTGGTGCTAATTTCAGCAGAACTCAAAAGAAAGAAGTTTCCAATCCGGCTATAGAATCGAGCTAGACTTTTTGCGGTTGTGAATCAAATGCCTCACCCTAAAGAACCTAAATTTGAAGAAGTGGACCATTAGAGAGTTTTTCTAAGAATCACTTGTCATAGGCCTCAAAGTAGCACTTGTTTAGGGCGAAATCTAGGAATTCCGTCGAAAATCTCTGGTGGACCTAATTACTGAAATAAGATGGGGAACGACAAGAAAGGTGCATAGGAAGTTAGGGTGGATAGGTTAGATGGTTGTAGGATCAATTACATTGCGTTCCCCAACCGTTAATATATGTTTCTGGATGTGACAATAGAGACTGCTGGCGCTAATTTCAACGCGAACTCAAAACAAAGAGAAGTTTCCAATCCTGCTATAGAATCGAGCTAGACTTTTTCGCGGATGTGAATCAAATGCCTAACCCTAGAGAACCTAAATTTGAATAAGTGGACCATTAGAGAGTTTTTCTAAGAATCACTTGTCATAGGCTTCAAAGTAGCACATGTTTAGAGTGAAATCTTGGAATTCATTGAAAATCTCTGTGTCGACCTACATACCGAAACAAGAAGGGGAACGACACGAAAGGTACGTAGGAAGTTAGGGTGGATAGGTTAGATGTTGGTAGGATCAATTACATTGCGTTCCCCAACCGCTAATATATATTTCTGGATGTGACAATAGAGACTGCTGGCGCTGATTTCAGCGCGAACTCAAAAGAAAGAGAAGTTTCCAATCCGGCTATAGAATCGAGCTACACCTTTTCGCGGTTGTGAATCAAATGCCTCACCCTAGAGAACCTAAATTTGAAGAAGTGGACCATTAGAGAGTTTTTCTAAGAATCACTTGTCATAGGCCTCAAAGTGGCGCTTGTTTAGGGCGAAATCTTGGAATTCCATCGAAAATCTCTGGTGGACCTAATTACTGAAATAAGATGGGGAACGACAACAAAGGTGCATAGGAAGTTAGGGTGGATAGGTTAGATGTTGGTAGGATCAATTACTTTGCGTTCCCCAACCGTTAATATATGTTTCTGGATGTGACAATAGAGACTTTAGGCGCTAATTTCAGCGCGAACTCAAAATAAAGAGAAGTTTTCAATCCTACTATAGAATCGAGCTAGACTTTTTTTGCGGTTGTGAATCAAATGCCTCACCCTAGAGAACCTAAATTTAAAGAACTGGACCATTAGAGAGTTTTTCTAAGAATCACTTGTCACAGGCCTCAAAGTAGCACTTGTTTAGGGCGAAATCATAGAATTCCGTCGAAAATCTCTCGTGGACCTACGTCTTGAAATAAGAAGGGGAACGACACGAAAAGGTGCATAGGAAGTTAGGGTGGATAGGTTAGATGTTGGTAGGATCAATTACATTGCGTTCCCCAACCGTTAATATATATTTCTAGATGTGGATGATTTCGAGTGCGAACTCAAAATAAAGAGAAGTTTCCAATCCTACTATAGAATCGAGCTAGACTTTTTTTTGCGGTTGTGAATCAAATGCCTCACCCTAGAGAACCTAAATTTGAAGAAGTGGACCATTAGAGAGTTTTTCTAAGAATCACTTGTCATAGGCCTCAAAGTAGCACTTGTTTAGGGCGAAATCTTAGAATTCCATAAAAAATCTCTGGTGGACCTACGTACTAAAAATAAGAAGGGGAGCGACACGAAAGGTGCATAGGAAGTTAGGGTGGATAGGTTCGATGTTGGTAGCATCAATTACATTGCTTTCCCCAACCGTTAATATATATTTCGGATGTGGATGATTTCAGTGCGAACTCAAAAGAAAGAGAAGTTTCCAATCCGCTATAGAATTGAGCAAGACTTTTTTAGGTTGTGAATCAAATGCCTCACGCTAGAGAACCTAAATTTGAATAAGTGGACCACTAGAGAGTTTTTCAAAGAATCACTTGTCATAGGCTTCAAACTAGCACTTGTTTAGAGTGAAATCTTGGAATTCATCGAAAATCTCTAGTGGACCTACATACCGAAACAAGAAGGGGAACGACACGGAAGGTACGTAGGAAGTAAGGGTGGATTGGTTAGATGTTGGTAGGATCAATTATGTTGCGTTCCCCAACCGTTAATATATGTTTCTGGATGTGACAATAGAGACTACTGGCGCTAATTTCAGCGCGAACTCAAAACAAAGAGACGTTTCCAATCCAGCTATAGAATCGAAGCTAGACTTTTTTGGTTGTGAATCAAATGCCTCACCCTAGAGAACCTAAATTTGAAGAAGTGGACCATTAGAGAGTTTTTCTAAGAATCACTTGTCATAGGCCTCAAAGTAGCACTTGTTTAGGGCGAAATCTTAGAATTCCATCGAAAATCTCCTCGGTGGACCTACATACTAAAATAAGAAGGGGAACGACACGAAAGGTGCATAGGAAGTTAGGGTGGATAGGTTAGATGTTGGTAGGATCAATTACATTGCGTTCCCCAACCGTTAATATATGTTTGGATGTGACAATACGAGCATCGGCGGCGTTAATTTCAGCGTGAACTCAAAACAAAGAGAAATTTAAAATCCTGCTATAGAATCGAGCTAGACTTTTTTTCGCGGTTGTGAATCAGATGCCTCACCCTAGAGAACCTAAATTTGAAGAAGTTGACCATTAGAGAGTTTTTCTAAGAATCACTTGTCATAGGCCCCACTTGTTTAGGGCTTAAATCTTGGAATTCCATCGAAAAACTCGGTGGACCTACGTCTTCGAAATTAGAAGGGGAATCGACACGAAAGGTGCATAGGAAGTTAGGGTGGATAGGTTAGATGTTGGTAGGATCAATTACATTGCGTTCCCCAACCGTTAATATATGTTTTACGGATGTGACAATAGAGACTGCTGGGGCTAATTTCAGCGCGAACTCAAAACAAAGAGAAGTTTCCAATCCTGCTATAGAATCGAGCTAGACTTTTTCGCGGTTGTGAATCAAATGCCACACCCTATTGAACCTAAATTTGAAGAAGTGGACCATTAGAGAGTTTTTCTAAGAATCACTTGTCATAGGCCTCAAAGTAGCACTTGTTTAGGCAGAAATCTTTGAATTCCATCGAAAATCTCTCGTGGACCTACGTCTTGAAATTAGAAGGGGAACGACACGAAAGGTGCATTGGAAGTTAGGGTGGATTGGTTATATGTTGGTAGGATCAATTACATTGCGTTCCCCAACCGTTAATATATGTTTCGAATGTGACAATAGAGACTTTAGGCGCTAATTTCAGCGTGAACTCAAAATAAAGAGAAGTTTCAATCCTACTATAGAATCGAGCTAGACTTTTTTTCGCGGTTGTGAATCAAATGCCTCACCCTAGAGAACCTAAATTTGAAGAAGTGGACCATTAGAGAGTTTTTCTAAGAATCACTTGTCACAAAGGCCTCAAAGTAGCACTTGTTTAGTGCGAAATCTTGGAATTCCATCGAAAATCTCTGGTGGACCTACGTACTGAAATTAGAAGGGGAACGACACGAAAGGTGCATAGGAAGTTTGGGTGGATAGGTTAGATGTTGGTAGGATCAATTACATTATGTTCCCCAACCGTTGATATATGTTTAAGGGTGTGACAATAGAGATCGGCTGGCGCTAATTTCAACGCCAACTCAAAACAAAGAGAAGTTTCCAATCCCTGCTATAGAATCGAAGCTAGACTTTTTCATCATGTTGAATCAAATGCCTAACCCTAGAGAACCTAAGTTTTAAGAAGTGGACCATTAGAGAGTTTTTCTAAGAATCACTTGTCATAGGCTTCAAAGTAGCACTTGTTTGGAGTGAAATCTTGGAATACATTGAAAATCTCGTGTTTCACCTACATAACGAAAACAAGAAGGGGAACGACACGAAAGGTACATAGGAAGTTAGGGTGGATAGGTTAGATGTTGGTAGGATCAATTACATTGCGTTCCCAACCTGTTATTATATATTTCGGATGTGGATGATTTCGCGCGAACTCAAAAGAAAGAGAAGTTTCCAATCCGGCTATAGAATCGAGCTAGACTTTTTCGCGGTTGTGAATCAAATGCCTGACCCTAGAGAACCTAAATTTGAAGAAGTGGACCATTAGAATGTTTTTCTAAGAATCACTTGTCATAAGCCCGAAAGTAGCACTTGTTTAGGGAGAAATCTTGGAATTCCATCAAAAATCTCTCGTGGACCTACGTCTTTGAAATAAGAAGGGAATGACACGAAAGGTGCATAGGAAGTTAGGGTGGATAGGTTAGATGTTGGTAGGATCAATTACATTGCGCTCCCCAACCGTTAATATATATTTCTAGATGTGGATGATTTCAGGTGCGAACTCAAAACAAAGAGAAGTTTCCAATCCGCTATAGAATCAAGCTAGACTTTTTTCGGTTGTGAATCAAATGCCTCACCCTAGAGAACCTAAATTTGAATAAGTGGACCATTAGAGAGTTTTTCAAAGAATCACTTGTCATAGGCTTCAAAGTAGCACTTGTTTAGAGTGAAATCTTGGAATTCATCGAAAATCTCTCGTGGACATACATACCCAAACAAGAAGGGGAACGACACGAAAAGGTGCGTAGGAAGTAAGGGTGGATAGGTTAGATGTTGGTAGGATCAATTACGTTATGCTTCCCCAACCGTTAATATATATTTCTAGATGTGGATGATTTCAGCTCGAACTCAAAAGAAAGAGAAGTTTCCAATCCGGCTATAGAATCGAGCTAGACTTTTTAGCGGTTGTGAATCAAATGCCTCACCCTAGAGAACCTAAGTTTTAAGAAGTGGACTATTAGAGAGTTTTTCTAAGAAACACTTATCATAGGCTTCAAAGTAGCACTTGTTTGGAGTGAAATCTTGGAATTAATTAAAAATCTCTCGTGGTCGACCTACATTCCGAAACAAGAAGGGGAACGACACGAAAGGTAATGAGGAAGTTAGGGTGGATAGGTTAGATGTTGGTAGGATCAATTACATTGCGTTCCCAACTGTTAATATATATTTACGGATGTGGATGATTTCAGCGCGAACTCAAAAGAAAGAGAAGTTTCCAATCCGGCTATAGAATCGAGCTAGACTTTTTCGCGGTTGTAAATTGTTGGTATTTATTAAGTGCTAAAAGAATATGAAGGATTCTGCAAGCGCACAGAACACCTACCATTGTAGCTTTTCCCTAGGATGAGTATTCTAGAGTATCGTATCCACAGGGGAAGCGTTGGCTAAAGAATCTAATAAGTCACAATCATGGATCTACTAACTAAGCAAACCACGAGACTAAAGTGAGGGGGTAAATGGTAGATGATAGGAGTTACGAATAATATCAATCACACAAGAGAATTCCTATGATAAATGTGTATTAGCACTTTGAGAGGACAGCGGAGAGATCAAGGTTCCTATGTACTTCTCTATTACTTAGGTTCTATGATAGCAATCATACTAATGCACTTTGGAGCAAAGAGGTCCGTCCCAACTCTCGAGAAAGACTGGGAAGAAGGTAGTTGGGAGAAGGCTGCCAAAAGCTCTACTGAAACACCAACCCCCGGACGTGGTGGACTACATTGGCCCCGACAGGGGCTGTCACCCCCCCGGCTACCACAACTATCCGTGGGATTGGGCGCAACCTCGGGTAACCTATAGCCTAGACACCATGCCTATACTATCGATTACTACTCTGGCTACCATGAATAACTAGAGTCCTCAATACGAGCGGAGATCCCATGCAGTAGCATAACAACTATACTTAACCAAATATAATATGAAAGTAAATAGAGAAGATAAATATATAAATCATAATGTCTTACAAAGGAAGGATACAAGACATACCAAACTCACGTAGATTCCTCTCGAACCCAGGAGCGCAGCTCCGCTCTCCCTAACTCTCTAGTTGCTAATCTACTACATTGGAGAGTCTAGCCCTAATTCTCTAGTGGAGAGGTTGTCCTCACATTGGGACACCTCCAAGACCAATAGGTCAAGAGATAATGAATGGAATGAATTAGGGTTTCACCCTGGGGGCAGGGGGTCTTGTTATATAGGGGTCTCCGTGCCTCCCTCCTAGTTCCGTAGGCAATGTGGTACTAATCCTTCCACCATGTATTATGCTAATGCACATAGGCTTAGATGGGCCAAATTCGTGTCCGGGCCTTCTAGAGTCTTCCATTGGATGCACCATAGCCCTTGGATCCAACCGACCTTGATAGATGGACGGATTGCTCCTCAATGGCGGTTAGGAACCGACGTCGTCGGCGAGGGCGACGGTGGGCCCCAT
This sequence comes from Hyparrhenia diplandra, assembly GCA_015847255.1. Lineage (NCBI taxonomy): Eukaryota > Viridiplantae > Streptophyta > Magnoliopsida > Poales > Poaceae > Hyparrhenia > Hyparrhenia diplandra. The sequence continues at coordinate 13,580 of JADLZK010000816.1, read as the reverse complement.
GGGCGTGCGTCCGCTTGCTACTAGGGGCGGCCGCCACGCACACCGCCGGGTGGGCCCCAATGTAACACCGGAAATTTACAATTTTCAAAAATAGTTTAAATCGAATTTTATTTATGCATTTTATGCCCCTCATCAATATAGGAGGAATTAATAATTTTATGAAATTAAAATTAAATATAAGGCTAGACACATGTTGATGCATTCATCTTTGCTTTGCATATTTATTTTTATGTGGTGTGGTTTTGACCAAAACTTAAAAAGAAACCAAATTCATTTGATTTTGCTCTTGAAAGGAAGTCAAATAAAAGAAAAAGGGTTTTCTTTTACTCTCCTCTCCCTACCTCCACGGCCGCCCGATGGCCCATTCGGCCCGCCTTGTTTCTCCTTGAGACCTAGCAAGCCCTACTGCCGCTAGCCTAAAGCCCGATGGCTTTTTGTTTCCTTTTGGCCCGCCTCTTCTCTTCACTTTCCTCCCCGTCCGCCCACTAAAAGCAGCAGCCCAGCCGCCTCCTCTATCTCTTTGCAGGGTGACGTGCGGGCCCCGCGATGCTACAAAGAGCATCCCCTACCTTTCCTCTAGTTCGCGTCGTGTGACACCGTCGCCGCCGATCCGCTTCTCGGCTCGAATCCGCGCCACTCGCCCCCTCGGCCTATTTGATGGCGTCGCCACTAGACCCACTTCCCCCAGGCGGGCGCCACCCATCGCCCTCGCACAAGAACACCAGCGCCGCCGCCATAGCCGCACCGCCGAAGCTCGGGGACTCATGGTCGCATTCGCCTCGACGCCGATTCTCCGCCATCGTCGAGTCCCACGCGACCGTGGGACGTCCCGCAACCGAAATCCCTTGTCAATTTCTGTTTCCTTCGCCTTACTCGCGGGTCGTCGTACATCACATCGCCGCCGCCGCCATTCTCCGTCGATCTCCACCGCCCAGTCGCCCGCCTTCGTTTGACCCCGCGGTGAGAATCACCATGCATTCCTTGTTCCTCCGATGCCCTCGTTCTTCGAATCGCGGCCTCTAGGACTTTCACAGCGCACGCCCGGCGAGCTTGCCGCCGGCCGGCCACAGCCATCAGCGACGCGCGTCGTCGCGTTCCGGCCAGCGCTATAGCCCTTTTCCGAGATCGCAATCGCGTCCCCAAGCACCATGTCCTCGGTTCACCAAACCGCGGGCCGGGATCACCGTTTCGCGAACTCCGGCGACTAGCGCCGCCGGTGGCGTCGCGGCTGGCCACCCCCTCGTTTCCGGCCGGCGCCGCCTCCCCCACCACGATCTAATCTGGATCGCCGATTTCTAATCCACGGCCGGAATTCCTAAGTTACCCCTTCGCCCTGTCATCTTACATAAAGAACCTAGAACTATTTAAAGATCCTAACCGCAAATTTTCACCACTGTTCACTGTGTCTTGCATTTCTTACGTGCTAGCCCCTGCAGTCTACGGTTAATTGTAAAGTAGTCCGAGCCCTGTTTTAACGTCGAAAAAAAGTTCAGTCTATTTACAAGTTTGCCACTGCCTTTAGATGGCTATAACTTGCTCATTCTAACTCCAAATTGATCCGTTCAACTTGCGTTAGATTCGTTATTCGATCCTCTACGCTAAGCAATGTCACTTTTCAGTAGGTTTGGAATATTTAATTTTCGTAGTTAGAATTAATTAATTATCCGTCTATAGGAAATCTTGTAAAATCCATAACTTCCTCGCTTTTAATTCGATTTTCATGATCTTTACGTCTATGTGATCGTAGCGACACGTAGATTAGTTTTATACACTTTTGTACTGTTTTATCACTGTTGGTGTACTGTTCTAATTTAGACTTGTTTTCTTCGTGCATGATTGTCTTTGGATGCATGTATGTTGATTTATTATCGGGTATAGACGGTGAGCAAAGACTGCCGGTGATCGGGGAGCGATATTTTGAGGATCAGCAGGGTCAGCAAGACTTCGATAATCAAGGCAAGTATAGTTTGGGAATTTCTAGCTCATTATTACCATGATCATGTGACTTAATTAATGTCTATGCTATAAATGATAAAATGGTAATAATTTAACCACATAAGATCTTGTCTCAGAATCGATGTATCCACGGACTTACAAAGCATAACCGTGGGGGTTAAATGGCTCGACTTTAGTTCCTCAAAGATCATTTTTCTAGCGAGTTTGGAGGAAGTGCGAATTGGGTATAGTATAGCCCCGTCCATATATATGTGTATAGGCCGAGGTTATGTGCCATATAGGAAGGGTGGGTCCTATATCCGACGACTTAGTGCCCCAACTTGTTAGGCGAACCATTGGGGGCTTCATAGTGGTTTTCGTGTATCGGGCCTTGCAAACCCATACATTTAGGAATCACGACTCACGGTGAATGTGTACACCTCTACGCAGAGTTTGAAAACTAGTATACTAGCCTTGCTCAAGGACACGAGCGGCCATGGACCACTTACACTAATGATGATGACTCTTATATTGTTAAATCATTTACTCATGTTTATCACTTATGCTTATATATTAATATGTTACAATGATCATGATATTATGGGAAAGTTACTACTCTTGCTATATTTGTTGAGTTCGACATGAACTCACTCTTGCTATTTCCACCACACCGTCTCAAATCAAGGATGGAATGAGGATTACCGCCAGAGTACTAGACTTGTGGACCGCCAAATGTCGGCGTACCCGTTCTTGGGAGCTTCCGTATGAGAGCGTTGGAATTAGTTTCATTCTTTGAGTTTTTCGTTTTAATTCTATGTAATAAGCATTGTTATGATACATTCCAACAGTTTGTCACCTTATGTGTGTTTCCGTTTTTTAACACACATAGGGAATAATATATCCAATTTGTTCTTTTAAATTTGGTATGACACCCAAATTTGTTGGTCGTGCCTTCCGGTGTCTTCGAATGTTCTTGCGTGGGTTTCAAGTTAGATTGCGTCACGGATAAGTCTTTATGTCGTAAGGCTTGCAAACTCTTGGGCATTTTCTGTTTAATCCCTGAAAATATATAAATCACCAAAGCTCGTGGAATTATGTCAGTCAAACCCCTAAACTATGTTGATATTCATTTTAAGCCCTTATTTCAGTTTTTAAAACCCTATATATTTTATGCTATAATAGGTGTCAACAAGCTCCCCCAAGCTTAGCCTTTGCTAGTCCCTAGCAAAGCCAAACTTAGCAATGGATCAGGAGTTGCTACAACGCTTTCACGCCTCAAAAGTACACATGCTTTCAAACAAAATTTCTCCTCCGAATAAGAATAAACTTTTTCAACCTTCAACTCACCCATATTACCTTTACCATGGAGCTTATAGCCTTTTCTTAGGATCTTGGGCAATTGAAAGATAGAACAATCAAGTCAAGCACCATGTCTCAAACTCTTTGTTCAACTATCATTCCGGAGTTTTTGCAGGTTTTCAAAATAAAACTCAAAGTTCCTTAGTATGACCCTTTCAAATCTCTCATTTGTGGTATTTGTGGATCCTCACTAGGCAATAATGTTGTGTTGCCTTTCTCTCATGATATGTGGTATTTCTGGAATAAGGCAGTAGGAAACTATGCCTTCTTCTCTCTCACCCTTTATCTAAGGCTTATATGTGGAGCTCATAGGTGGGAGAAAACTAAATCTACTTACTATGCATATATTGTAAGTTCAAGCAATGGATCCAAAGTCACGAGTCATACCGCATGTGTATGTGTATGGTATAGTGGAATGATGGTAGGTGTATGAGGCTTAATGAAGTGAAAGCCTAATTCTACTTAGCTCCCCGTGGAAACATATCTCTCTTCTTGGGACTTTGAAAGTATTTGGGAGAACCCGGGGCTGTATACTCTTTCTATATATATTTTTTTTTTTTTCTCTATATATATTTTTTTTTTTCATGGAGAGGCGGGCATCTAAGTACCCATTGTTTTATTGCGGACACTTGTCCATTTTTAACTCTCCTTTTATTCTTCTCTTTTTTTTTAGGGAGGTAGGCTCTTCTCGCCCGTAGGACACTTATCCATTTTTCATCTCCCCTTTCTTTTCTCTTTTTTTTTACGACTATACAACCCAAGCCTCCTTTTTCAATAAACTTGTAGAGAGATAGAAACAAGGATAAAGGAGCTTTATGAGATGTTGGCTAAGTGGATATGTGTGGGAAATATTTTTGGTTGCTCTCTCCTAGGGTAGGAGTAGAACATTTTTGGTGGATCTATGGTGAATATTTGGTGGATGCGTACTTCTAGGGTAGAAGTAGCATAAGTGCAAGTGGACTAGAGTGAAGTGGAGTGGAGTGGATGAGTAGCAGTATGACAAGTTTCAAAGGGTCAACACAGATTGACCAAACTCAATACAAAGTAAGCGGCCTATATATATCAAAAGGGGTTTTTCTAATCTAAGAAGCATATATATATATGGCTGTGGTAGGAATCAACACTCTGTCATACAGGAACTCATCACATGCACTTTTAATTTTCAAAAGATAAATCTCCAGAAATTTAGTGTCACTAGGAGTAAGATAAACAGCTGCTCAAACTTTCATATATCATATCCGTCAATCACCTAGACTTTAGAGCCAGCATTTGCTACCCACAAGTTTTAGGTTCAGAGCAAATCTCAAGTCAAAGCAGTTGCATTAAAAGCTCGAGAGAAATTAAGCTTGAAAGGTAGGTACTTGAAAGGAATTACGACGGAGCAACTATTCATCATTTCCATGACTAGAGATTATCTTCAGAGTTTATTTTATTCTCACACTCTAATAAAGACTCTTTAATAAAGACTAGATAGACTCTTTTTATTTGGTTTTCATAGTTATGCATCTTTTTATTTCTTTCTAACATATCTAGCTAATATTAAATAAGATACTTCTCTGGATACATGGGGGTTGCACTCCCCCAAGCTAGATGTTGGCATAGTCTTCTATGTTCTTAATGGTTGGAAGTAGAGGTAGATAGTGATGGTGGGCTTATCGATTTCTTTAACGCTGGACACCATATGTGTCACGCCTCTCTTCCTTGTCATCCTGCTGAACTCAAATAGACAACAAAGCTAGTGGAACTTGATTAAGCGTTAGGGTTAGCCACGTTGCTTTTTGTCTCACCTGAAATCTTTCAAAGAACATTAAATATTTTTTGGGGTTTTATTATTTCTATGCAAGATAAAGAATGATGATGCATGCTTATTTATTTTATTTTTTTATACCACCACAATAAATATCCTTGTGGGTTGTTACACGCCACAAAATTACTCATATGGGGCTTAGAATTTTTTTATATGCAACAAACAAATATTTTTATTTTCTTTCTAATGCAAAGTGCTAGTGTTGTACTATAAATATGCTAAAGGAAAATTATTATGCAATGCAAGGAAGTAAATATGCTATGCACTAAATATGGATAACTACCGATCTTACCTTTTCGGCGAGGGTTCGGTGTTTTAAGTCCTCCGAACGTGACTTCTTACCTTGTCGTTTCCTTGAGTGTATTATCTGATCTTGACAATCGTGCTCCATGAGATGGTGAAGGACGACGTCACCCATGTTCTTTGTTGCTCTTATGAGTTGGAGTGAAGCATCAACATCTTGTTTAGTATGCATGCTTGTAAGACATTCACTTGTTGAATTTTGGAGAGACCATAGGCTTCTCCACCTTTTTGCTCAAAGTGTGTCTTGCTTGCAAAGTCATGGTAGAGATCAAGGGCATGGGCTCAAGTGGGAAACACCAACAGAACCAAAACTTCATTCATTCTTCTCTAACCATAGGCACAACAAACAAGATAGAGTTGATTTATTATATGCTTTTCTTTAAACCTATCTTGGGTGACAAGGTCATAAGATTGAGAAAGATTGTTTGTGGTTAAAACATTGGCAATTTGAATCAAACTCCTTGACTCGGTGAAAGGTTTTCTTATCTAAGCATGAAGTATGAAAGGCATGATATTGATTTTGTTCTTCCAAAGCAATGTAAGCAATATTCTCGCTTACAAGATGAGGACTAAGATATCAAGAGAATGGTGGTAGGAACAACAAAAACATGTGAGCTAATGAAGTTGGATCAGAGGGGTTGTTACTCTAACATGTTTTATTCTTTATTTATGAACAAGCCATAATTAAGGTAAAGCTTAATTAATGACAACTTACCTTAAGATGTTACCATATTATTGGAGTGTGACTTTCGTAACACCTTGTGGTGGTATTTTTCTTCCTTTCGAAGCATTCCTTCTTTGGCCTAGCTCTTATGTATCTTGCTCCTCACTTATCTCTTTTATTGCATCGTCCTTTCTTTCTTGTTCTTTAAATTGCACTTGGACCTTTTTGCTCCTCTCATGATTTTATTCCTGTAGTATTAGTTGACAACACATACCCCAAGGATGATACAAGTAATTTTAAACAAGGGTAGAATTGTCATGGAGCTAAAGGTATCTTCTAGGCTACAAAAAGTTTTGGGTGGATATTTTAATTAGCATTTATTCACCATTACTTTTTCTCTAATGGGTTAATTTTATTTTATATCTTAAGTTTGATTTTTATGTATTCTATTTATAAACACATTCAAACTTAGAGAGACAAAGTATTAGTGAGTAGAGGGATTGCAAACCCGGTGTGTCAAAGTGACAGAGAGCTTGAGAGGAGGGAGATTTGTCGGATCATCTTGTAGAGGAATTGGCCTTCCTCCCCAAGCTCGAGCCTTCTTGTCACTCGACACTTAAGTGTGAATGCTGAACCATCCCTAATCATGTGTTGTAATCAATCACCATGTCCTTAGACGTTGTTCATCCTTTGTTCCCGCAAGGTTAGTGACCGAGAATACCCTCAAGGAACTTGTCCTAGGAACATGTTGTTTTCTTTAGCAGAGCCTTCATGTGCTCGTTTTTTTTTTTAGAGAACATAAGACAAAAGGTGTATACAAATATGTGATTTATATTCACTTACCTGTCTTTGATGTTCTTGTGGCTCATTGCTTTGTCCATCCACTTTTTGTTGAGTGATTACTTTTGAGATCGTGTTTGTATGGCACTCTTCTTCATTGAATAGACATAGCATAGACTCTTTTTCTGCAAAATATTAGTGCACACATACCCGAAGGAATACAACAAGTTTCAAGTAGGGGTTGTGTCCAACGTTTATATGATTTCATCTATGCTAGTTAGAAGATGGTTCTTTTTATTATCTTTTTAGCACATATTTTATTCATCTCGCCTTATACCAAATTTTTGTTCAAGGCTGCACTCTAGTATATGGATCAAGACCAAGGTAACTTGTAGCAAAAGACAAGGTGAATGATATTTGATACTTACAATTCTTGTGACGGCGACTTCTTTTCCAATCTACATATGGTTAGAATAATATATATTTGAATACATACCTTGAGATAGCAGGGGTTCCAATGTTGGTGAATGAATGATCAGGTTCCCCCGGGTCCTTCAATGTTTCTTCTTTCTAGTGGAATTTTGTCTTAAGGTCGCAACGACATCTTTTGTCCCGTCTATTCCACAACTCGAATGTAACAACGGTAATCCTACTAAAGCTAGTGATACACTAAATTAGCAGACATCAAGATCATTATTAAAATCTTATCGCCAAATGCTTCCCTCAAGAACGGCGCCAAAAAGCTTGATGGTATTTATTAAGTGCTAAAAGAATATGAAGGATTCTCGCAAGTTTTTACGTAACACCTACCATTGTAGCTTTTCCCTAGGATGAGTATTCTAGAGTATCGTATCCACAGGGAAGCGTTGGCTAAAGAATCTAATAAGTCACAATCATGCATCTACTAACTAAGCAAACCACGAGACTAAAGTGAGGGGGTAAATGGTAGATGATAGGAGTTACGAATAATATCAATCACACAAGAGAATTCCTATGATAAATGTGTAGTAGCACTTTGAGAGGACAACGGGAGAGATCAAGGTTCCTATGTACTTCTATTACTTAGGTTCTATGATAGCAATCATACTAATGCACTTTGGAGCAAAGAGTCCGTCCCAACTCTCGAGAAAGACTGGAAGAAGGTAGCTTGGGAGAAGGCTGCCAAAAGCTCTATGAAACACCAACCCGAACGTGGTGGACTACATTGGCCTGATAGGGCTGTCACCCCTGGGGCTACCACAACTATCCGTGGATTGGGCGAACCTCGTGTAACCTATAGCCTAGACACCATGCCTATACTATCGACACTACTCTAGCTACCATGAATAACTAGAGTCCTCAATACGAAAGGAGATCCCATGCAAGAGCATAACAACTATACTTAACCAAATATAATATGAAAGTAAATAGAGAAGATAAATATATAAATCATAATGTCTTACAAAGGAAGGATACAAGACATACCAAACTCAGATTCCTCCCGTAATCCAGAGCGCAGCTCCGCTCCTCCCTAACTCTCTAGTTGCTAATCTACTACATTGGAGAGTCTAGCCCTAATTTTCTAGTGGAGAGGTTGTCCTCACATTGGGACACCCCAAGACCAACAGGTCAAGAGATAATGAATGGAATGAATTAGGGTTTCACCTCGGCAGGGGGTCTTGTTATATAGGGGTCTCCCGTGCCTCCTCCTAGTTCCGTGAGGCAATGTGGTACTAATCCTTCCACCATGTATTATGCTAATGCACATAGGCTTAGATGGGCCAAATTCAGGTCCGCCTTCTAGAGTCTTCCATTGATGCACCATAGCCCTTGGATCCAACCGACCTTGATAGATGGACAGGATTGTTCTCAATGGCGTTAGGAACCGACGCCGGCCGAGGCCGACATAGGCCCCATGGCGCGCCGCCGCCCGCATTAGGGGCGGCCGCCCCGCACACCGCCAGGTGGGCCCCAAACTTTGTGGGTCGTGCCTTCCGGTGTCTTCGAATGTTCTTGCGTGGGTTTCCAAGTTAGATTGGCCACGGATAAGTCTTTATGTCGAGGGGCTTGCAAACTCTTGGGCATTTTCCCCGCTTAATCCTCGAAAATATATAAATCATCAAAACTCGTGGAATTATGCCACCCAAACCCCTAAACTATGTTGATATTCATTTTAAGCCCTTATTTCAGTTTTTAAAACCCTATATATTTTATGCTATAATAGGTGTCAACATGAATCAAATGCCTGACCCTAGAGAACCTAAATTTGAAGAAGTGGACCATTAGAATGTTTTTCTAAGAATCACTTGTCATAAGCCTTAAAGTAGCACTTGTTTAGGGAGAAATCTTGTAATTCCATCGAAAATCTCTCGTGGACCTACATACTGAAATAAGAAGGGAATGACACCTAAAGGTGCATAGGAAGTTAGGTGGATAGGTTAGATGTTGGTAGGATCAATTACATTGCGTTCCCCAACCGTTAATATATATTTCGGATGTGGATGATTTCAGCAAAGGCTTAACTCAAAAGAAAGAGAAGTTTCCAATCCGCTTATAGAATCAAGCTAGACTTTTTACGGTTAGAATCAAATGCCTCACGCTAGAGAACCTAAATTTGAATAAGTGTACCATTAGAGAGTTTTTCAAAGAATCACTTGTCATAGGCTTCAAAGTAGCACTTGTTTAGAGGAAATCTTGGAATTCATCAAAAATCTCCGGGGACGGACATACCAAAACAAGAAGGGGAACGATACGAAAAGGTACGTAGGAAGTAAGGGTGGATAGGTTAGATGTTAGTAGGATCAATTACGCTGTGTTCCCCAACCGTTAATATATATTTCGATGTGGATGATTTCAGCTCGAACTCAAAAGAAAGAGAAGTTTCCAATCCTAGCTATAGAATCGAAAGCAAGACTTTTTTAGCGGTTGTGAATCAAATGCCTCACCCTAGAGAACCTAAATTTGAAGAAGTGGACCATTAGAGAGTTTTTCTAAGAATCACTTGTCATAGGCCTCAAAGTAGCACTTGTTTAGGGCGAAATCTTAGAATTCCATCGAAAATCTCCGGTGGACCTACGTGAATCAAATAAGAAGGGGAACGACACGAAAGGTGCATAGGAAGTTAGGGTGGATAGGTTAGATGTTGGTAGGATCAATTATATTGCGCTCCCCAACCGTTAATATATGTTTCGGATGTGACAATAGAGATCACGGGCGCTAATTTCCAATAACTCAAAACAAAGAGAAGTTTCCAATCCTGCAATAGAATCGAAGCTAGACTTTTTTTCGCTCAGTGAATCAAATGCCTCACCCTAGAGAACCTAAATTTGAAGAAGTGGACCATTAGAGAGTTTTTCTAAGAATCACTTGTCATAGGCCTCAAAGTAGCACTTGTTTAGGGCGAAATCTTGGAATTCCATCGAAAATCTCTGTGGACCTACGCACTGAAATTAGAAGGGAACGATTACGAAAAGGTGCATAGGAAGTTTGGGTGGATAGGTTAGATGTTGGTAGGATCAATTACATTATGTTCCCCCAACCGCTAATATATGTTTCTCGATGTGACAATAGAGATCGCAGCGCTAATTTCAGCGTCGAACTCAAAACAAAAGAGAAGTTTCCAATCCTGCTATAGAATCGAAGCTAGACTTTTCGGTTGAATCAAATGCCTCACCCTCGAGAACCTAAATTTGAAGATGTGGACAATTAGAGAGTTTTTCTAAGAATCACTTGTCACAGGCCTCAAAGTAGCACTTGTTTAGGGCGAAATCTTGAAATTCCATCAAAAATCTCTCGTGGACCTACGTATCTGAAATTAGAAGGGGAACGACACGAAAGGTGCATAGGGAAGTTTGGGTGGATAGGTTAGATGTTGGTAGGATCAATTACATTGCGTTCCCCAACCGTTAATATATGTTTCGGATGTGACAATAGAGAATGCCGGCGCTAATTTCAGAGCGAACTCAAAACAAAGAGAGTTTCCAATCCCGCTATAGAATCGAAGCTAGACTTTTTTAAGGTTGTGAATCAAATGCCTAACCTTAGAGAACCCTAAATTTTAAGAACTGGACCATTAGAGAGTTTTTCTAAGAATCACTTGTCATAGGCTTCAAAGTAGCACTTGCTTGGAGTGAAATCTTGGAATTCTTTGAAAATCTCTCAGGTCGACCTACATACCAGAAAACAAGAAGGGGAACGACACGAAAGGTACGTAGGAAGTTAGGGTGGATAGGTTAGATGTTGGTAGGATCATTTACATTGCATTCCCAACCGTTAATATATTTACGGATGTGGATGATTTCAGCGCGAACTCAAAAGAAAGAGAAGTTTCCAATCCGGCTATAGAATCGAGCTAGACTTTTTTTCGGGTTATGAATCAAATGCCTGACCCTAGAGAACCTAAATTTGAAGAAGTGGACCATTAGAATGTTTTTCTAAGAATCACTTGTCATAAGCCTCAAAGTAGCACTTGTTTAGGGAGAAATCTTGGAATTCCATCGAAAAACTCGTGGACCTACGTCTTGAAAATAAGAAGGGAACGACACGAAAGGTGCATAGGAAGTTAGGTGGATAGGTTAGATGTTGGTAAGATCAATTACATTGCGTTCCCCAACCGTTAATATATATTTCGATGTGACAATAGATCTGGCGGGCGCTGATTTATTAACTCAAAAGAAATGTAAGTTTCCAATCCGGCTATAGAATCGAGCTAGACCTTTTCGCGTTGTGAATCAAATACATCACCCTAGAGAACCTAAATTTGAAGAAGTGGACCACTAGAGAGTTTTCTAAGAATCACTTGTCATAGGCTTCAAAGTAGCACTTGTTTAGAGTGAAACCTTGGAATTCATTGAAAATCTCTATGTCGACCTACATACCAAAACAAGAAGGGGAACGACACGAAAGGCGTAGGAAGTTAGGTGGATAGGTTAGATGTTGGTAGGATCCATTACATTGGCGCTTCCCCAACCGCTAATATATATTTCCTGATGTGACAATAGCGATTGGCCGGGCGCTGATTTCAAGAAACTCAAAAGAAAGAGAAGTTTCCAATCCGCTATAGAATCGGAAGAAGCTAGACCTTTCGCGGTTGTGAATCAAATGCCTCACCCTAGAGAACCTAAATTTGAAGAAGTGGACCATTAGAGAGTTTTTCTAAGAATCACTTGTCATAGGCCTTAAACTCGGCACTTGTTTATGGCGAAATCTTGGAATTCCATCGAAATCTCTGGTGGACCTAATTGCGAGAAATAAGACGGGGAACGACACGAAGGTGCATGGGAAGTTAGGTGGATAGGTTAGATGTTGGTAGGATCAATTACATTGCATTCCCAACCGTTAATATATATTTCTGGATGTGGGATGATTTAGCGCGAACTCAAAAGAAAGAGAAGTTTCCAACTGTCTATAGAATCGAGGCTAGACCTTTTATTTGTTTGTGAATCAAATGCCACCCTAGAGAACCTAAATCAAGAAGTGGACCACTAGAGAGTTTTTCTAAGAATCACTTGTCATAGGCCTCAAAGTAGCGCTTTGTTTAGGGCGAAATCTTGAAGTCCGTCGAAAATCTCTCTCGGTGGACCTAATTACTGAAATAAGATGGGGAAACGACATGAAAGGTGCATAGGAAGTTAGGGTGGACAGGTTTAGATGTTGGTAGGATCAATTACTTTGCGTTCCCAACCGTTAATATATGTTTCGGGATGTGACAATAGAGACCGTTGGCGCTGATTTCAGCCAAACTCAAAAGAAACAGAAGTTTCAAACCCGCTATAGAATCGAGCTAGACTTTTTGTGAGTTTGTGAATCAAATGCCTCACCCTAGAGAACCTAAATTTGAAGAAGTGGACCATTAGAGAGTTTTTCTAAGAATCACTTGTCATAGGCCTCAAAGTAGCAATTGTTTAGGGCGAAATCTTGGAATTCCGTTGAGAATCTCTGGTGGACCTAATTACTGAAATAAGATGGGGAACGACAGGAAAGGTGCATAGGAAGTTAGGGTGGATAGGTTAGATGTTGGTAGGATCAATTACTTTGCGTTCCCCAACCGTAATATATGTTTCGGATGTGACAATAGAGACTGTCAGGGGCTGATTTCAGCGCGAACTCAAAAGAAACAGAAGTTTCCAATCCGGCTATAGAACCGAGCTAGACCTTTTCGCGGTTGTGAATCAAATGCCTCACCCTAGAGAAGCTAAATTTGAAGAAGTGGACCACTAGAGAGTTTTTCTAAGAATCACTTGTCATAGGCCTCAAACTAGCACTTGTTTAGGGCGAAATCTTAGAAGTCCGTCGAAAATCTCTGGTGGACCTAATTACTGAAATAAGATGGGGAACAACAAGAAAGGTGCATAGGAAGTTAGGGTGGATAGGTTAGATGTTGGTAGGATCAATTACTTTGGCGCTCCCCAACCGTTAATATATGTTTCGGATGTGACAATAGAGACAAATGGGCGCCGATTTCAGCTGAACTCAAAAGAAACGGTTTCCAATCCGGCTATAGAATCGAGCCAGACTTTTTCAAAGGTTGTGAATCAAATGCTCACCCTAGAGAACCTAAATTTGGAAGAAGTGGACCATTAGAGAGTTTTTCTAAGAATCACTTGTCATAGGCTCCTCAAAGTAGCACTTGTTTAGTGCAAAATCTTGGAAGTCCGTCGACAACTTCGTGGACCTAATTACCGAAATAAGATGGAACGACAGAAAGGTGCATAGAAGGGTGGATAGGTTAGATGTTGGTAGGATCAATTACTT
>JADLZK010000815.1:0-35822 GCA_015847255.1 Hyparrhenia diplandra | reverse complement strand
TTGATGTTAATCTGGGTAGATCGCTATGGGGCATGCCTCGAGAACTAAAATGCCTGAGGATGTATGCAACATGCACCTTTCTGAGAAGTCTGTTTGCCAGCGAACAACAAGGATGGTATTTCTCTCAGAGCCAGACGATTCTTCTTGCCAACTATGCGCTGGGGTGCCTTCTGTTTCTCATAGGTAACTATGTAGCTGCGGTAAGGTGGTATGCGAGATTTCCATGCCAGCATCAAACCTGTCCTCAGCAGGAACCTTGACACCCGTCAGTACTTCTCGCGACGTCGGCAATGGCAGCTCTTCTTGTCCAGGGTCAGCCTCCCCTAAGATCATACACCAGACACCCCTGACTTTGAGCGCCCACAAAGGGAAACATCAGTGAAACGAAGAGAAACATTTCTGTCAAGGAGGTCTGTAGGGTGTGCCCCAAAGGGAAAACATGTGTTCCTGTACCTGCGCTCTTACGCCTGACAGGATGGCATGCCAGAACTGAGCGTTAGGATTAGATCTTAACAAATTACTAAGTATGTTTGCACCCAGAAATGAGCCTTTTTAATTCAGCAGCCAGCTGCATGCCCAGAGATGCAAGTTTTGGATGCTCATCAGGATCCATGCTTCCGAAAGCCAGTGCCTTGAAGTAGTACCAGTACTCTTCTTGAGACAAACTCTTCAACCAGACGGGCAGTTCCGTCCCTAACTTAGCAACCTGCTGAGTTCTTCCTATCAGAACAACTTTTACTTCCGTGACCCACCACCTCCTGAAAAGAGGATTTGAGGGTTTGCCCAAGCTGCCTCGTCCACAATCCAACTGAACTCGACAACAAACAAACACTTCTTCCCAGAGGCATCCTTTAAACTCGCCAGTAATTCTCCAATCTCTAGATTATCCTTTGAAGAACAATATCTTGTAGAAACTGCGTACCCTCTCATCCATACAAGCATGTTGCACAAGGGTTTTCTTCCCAACTCAGTGCGGACCAATGATTGGAAGGATGCCTAGATTTGGGCAGCAGTCATCATGAGTATCATCATTGCACAACAAGAAATTGATGACATGCTCTTTCTCGGCGTGGCGACCAAACATACACTTATCCATGACCAGATATGTACAGTAAGGCTGACGAGGCAGGCGTGGGCAGCTGCCAAGCAGCATGACGAACTCCCTCATATCTGAATCTTTGGCTTCCAAACTGTCAAGAACACCTTTCAGGCTTGCAGTGCCCCCGTTACCAAATGCTACTAGGGTGGTAGCAGAAGTAAAACGAAGGCGCTTGGCAGCAGTAATAGTAGACATGGCAAACGATCGATTCTGATGGCTCACCTCGCCGCCTTCAGCAGACTGAATCTTGAACCTGTCAAGGATGTAGTGTCCTTCGTACATGCCCTCCATGAGCATCTTCAGCTGTAGCAGCATTCCACGATTTGTGATGCACCTCACCTGTGCCTCCTCAACGATGGTATGAATCCTCAGCAGGACCTGCTCCAATCTTCTGTGGTCATCCTCGTTCAGTGTACGGTAGCAGATACGCTGTGCCACGAAAGAGATGAACCGGCTGACAAGTTCACCGGTAACTGCAGAAATCAGCACCTCCATCCTTGGGAAGAAGTAGCCAAATAGGTCTGCAAAGAGAACCAGGACTTTTTTTTAGTGAGGTGACCAAAATGACTAAAAGCACTTGTACAAGTACAAGCTACCTGTAAAAAGAGGTGTTTTTTTTTACCGGACCCACATGTCAGCGAGTACAGAAGGGGAAGGCAGATCTCGTGGAGGCGGAGACTGATCAAGCCAGTGCTGGCCACGCGCGACGTGTGCCGCCTGCCGCAACCTGCTCCGCGCCGGTCGTAGCCTCGCCGCCTCGCCTCGTCGTCGGCCGCCACCTAGGGTTTGCCAGCGAGGCCGCCTCCGCTAGTCCGACTCGACAACTCCGTGCGTGACCGTGAGGCGTGAGCGTGATAAGGTCGACGGGGTGCAGACTCTGATAATTGAGGGGTGGAAGAGCTCCCTTGTTTATTCAAATCAGCAGGGTCCCATTGGTTTCGTATTGAGTCAGGTTTCTTTAATTTAACCAACTTCATGGAAAAAATGCACCAACACACATACAACAAAACAATTTCGTTTAATTCTTAATGAAATGTCTTGATCGATGATGCATTTATTTAAAAACTAGAGACGTCATATGTTACCGTCGGCCGTCCATGTCACATCATCGATGGTTTCGTAGAGCTCAGAGCAGGCCACAGAAGTAGCATAGTCTTCCTTTTTTTTTTTAGAGATCTCACCGTGGCGTGTACTCCCTCAATCCCTTTTTTAGATGTCGTTTTTTGGGGTCAAACTTGCGGTCAGAACTTTCTCAACTTTTTACTAGGTTTGTAGAAAATACGCAACATTTATATCTCGGATAAATTTATTAAAAACTAGGCGTAAAGATCTTTTCAATGATACTAATTACTTAGCATAAATATTTATATATTTTAATATATAATTCTTGCCGGATTTAAGCGTTGACTTTTTGGGCGAGAATGACATCTATTTAGGGACGGAGGAGGGTATTTAGTAAGCGTAGTCTTCATCGACAAAAGGTCAAAGCACCAATGGTGGCTCGCATTGTGGAGGAAAAGAGACCACTACGACAATTTATTTGCTTATGTGTACCACGTCAAGAAGATGAGGAAAAAGCATATGTATGAGTATGATGTGACCCACGATTGCTCAAAAGCGACATTGTTGTATTAGATGAGGGCGCTTGTTTGGTTGTTTCTGCCGGGGCTCAAAAGCCAGGCAAGGACCCACTGGCACTAGGTTACGTGCCAATGGCTAGGTACGTTGCCAACTCGGCCCGACGAGATCCAAACAGGCCCTCATTACGTTGAGAAATTAATAACTACGTGCTACCCTATCTACAATAGGCCATGCCCTGACTTCGCATTGTACTTGCTCAAAGGTCATTGCTGTGGAATTTTTTTTTAAGATTAACCCTTTTCTTAAAGATATTTTTAAATTTAACTTGGAGTCAAACTTAATTTCCAAATCTAACCATTTTGGCCTTAGGTGAATGCGCTGTCCTATCAACACTTGCCGCGCCCTGCATGCCGGCCGCGGCAGGAGCAACGGCAGTGGCACCCGGTGCAGAGCATGCAGCTGACGTGGCAACCTCTGTCGCGCCATAGATCTTGGCGCGGCAGCAGTGCTGTAGATGCAGCAGGCTGCAGACATGATGGGGCTGTCGGCAGCAGGCGTGCTCCCTCTTTTTCTCTCTAGCCATGCGCTTGGTCAACATGCAGATGAAGCTGGCTGTGCTAGCACGGAGGGCTTCGAGTACAACTAGTAGCACTGTAGACCGTTGTTTTTTTTAGAGAAGGTGTACCGTGGCCCATAGAAAGGGACAACATGCGCCTGCTCCTCTACCATTTTCTCTCACCTCGACCCACGTGACACGACAGTTAACCTCTATCATTGTTTCGTATATATGCTTGCAATTTAATCGCAGATTACATCTTATTGGACTATATTTTTATTTTTTTCATGTGTAAATTTTATATTTAGTTGATTATCTATAAAAAAGGGTGATTGTTGGCTTTAAATCAGTCCATTATGTCTTTTTTGAAAAAATGAATGGGTTTTCCTTTGTCACTCAGGTGACAGGAAACCATGAATCATCTGTGCATGCACTATAGATTTAAATACTCCCTCCGTCCACAAAAAGTTTATTAAAAATATTTCTAACAAAAAAAAGTGTACCTGCACTAGACAGATTTGAACACGGTAGCACGTATTGTCACATCATGCATCTATGGGGATGTTTGGTTGATGCCACAATTTGCCACGTAAGGTTAAGTATTGCAAAGATGTGGCAAATCCTTCATCGCAGTCACGCCCGCAGGATTTTATAGCGTTGGTTGGTATTAGAATTCCCAAGACGCGAAAAACAACGCTGGTGTGGTTCCTTGTTTTTGGTTGGTTATTCTGAAATGTTAGGTAAAAAATTGTGGTTCTTTGTTTGGATTGAAGCCACATGTTAACCAAAAAATGTCTTATGTATTAATAAATTATATATTATATGAAATCAAAACAAATTAGTAATAATAGATAAAATTAAATACATTAAATATAGATCACCAATTTGTTCGATCTCTGAAACGTTACAGAACCAGGAATAAACAGAAACTTAAGACCCTTCTATTTTCTGTTTCTTATTTCTCCATTTGTAACTTATTTTATGTCTCCTTCCCTATTCCTCGCTCTATACCCATCCACCAAATTCAACGAATCACGGACGCTGTTGTCACCCAAAAAAAAAAAAAAAAAGAAAACGAATCACGGAGGCCCAACCTTATCTGCTTTCGTCCACACAATCTTATCTTCAACCACCGCATGCGATAGCCACGCTATGTGTCCCGGCGGCCGGCGCCGGCAGCCGCTCGTGCGTCCCGGCGGCCCTGTGCCTCTGTGCCTCGCGTTCTTGCAGTCACGGCAATGGCGTGGGATGTCCGCCCGGCGTGCCGCAGCGAGTCCCACGGAACGGACACCCGCCCTTCACGCACAGGTACAGCCATGCTGCCTTCTCGCACTCCGCGTCCTCGGAGCTCGCGGCTCGCCGCGCCGCCGTTCTCACAGCTCACCTCTGTCCTCCGCAATAGGCCCGTCCGCCTCCGTGCTCTGTCCTCCGCTATAGGCTCATCCGCCTCCGTGCTCGGCCATCGACGACCACCACACTCGTTGGCCCCGAGCTCGCCACCACCAGGACAAGGATGAGCAGCGTCCGCAACAGTTTTGCAAAGGAATTGAGGCGGAAGATTCACGGAGGATGCGAAGGACTAGAGCCGCGGGTGCGTTGTGGCGAAAAATTGTGGCGGCGGCGGCAAAAATCGGCCGCCACAGTTTTGCCGAGGAATTGTGTGGCAGGAGGATTCCGTGGCGGTGGCGTACCTAATCTGAGTCGTCAACCAAACGCCTGCCAAACTTTTGTGGCGCACGTCTTAGTCATGGCGAGTTGAGGCGCGGAACCAAACACCCCCTATATGCACATACGAGTATGGTGCCCCACGCATCATGCATGCCTATGCCTAGCGGGTGAGCGTGTTCTGCACGGCCACCAAGTATGGTGCCCCACGCATCATGCATGCCTATGCCTAGCGGGTGAGCGTGTTCTGCACGGCCACCAACGGAGAGAGAGAGAGGATGTGATGGGCTCAGTGCATGGAGAGAGAGAGAGAGGAGGGTAGGGGCTACACTTTTTATCTAATATATACTGCCGTCTTTAAATAGATGTGTTTAAAATATCATTCAAGTTGCAAATATCATAAAAATATATATCAAATTTATCATACACATAAAATGCTCTCGTTGTCATAATACCCATAAATATCAAATTTATTTGACATAAATATTTATACTTTTTAATATATATTTGTCAAAGTTATATCTCAGTACCCCTGCCTCTTCTCTCTCTTTTACATCTGTCACATACACAGTGCATCGCATACCAAGTGAGAGAGAGCTAAGGCTGACAATGAATAGTGGCATTTGGAATTGATGGATGGACAAAAGCTGTGTCTACACCTGCTGCCTCCGTACTTTCTCTCTTTTTTTCAACGGTGGGCAGTCCAGCAGTGGAGAGGCACCTACTTTCTCCGTTAGTGAGAACAATCCAGCGCCTGAATGAAGTAGTTGAATTGCTTGGTTCTTGTACAATGCTCTCCCTAGCCTCAGCTCATTGTGGAGGAAAGAGGCTCTGCCCTGACAATCTGTTGCTTGTGTTAGTGATCACGTCAAGATGAGGAAAACCATATGTATGAGTATGATGGGACCGCAGTGCTCAAACGACATTGTTGTGTCAGATGAGATGAGAAAAGCTCCCTGTTTAGTTGGTGAAATATATTGGGTTCAGACTACTTTAGTTGGTGAAATACTTTTCGTTTGTATTTGGTAATTATTGTTTTACTATGGACTAACTAGACTCAAAAGATTTGTCTCGGACTTTTCAGCCAAATTATGCAATTAGTTTTTTTATTTACCTACATTTAATACTCTATTTATGCGTTAAAAGATTTGGTGTGACGAGTATCAGAAGCACTTTTTGGGTTCACTTTTCACCAAGTGAACACACCCTTCTCGCCTGCCAGACAACTCAAAAGCCAGGCAAGGACCTCTGGCATCTGACACTACCGGACACAGGTTCTTCGCCGAGCGCTACGGGCGCTCGGGGAAGCCCAGGTAGCGCTCGGCGAAGGCTTTCCCGAGCGGCGCACTCGGGAATGGAGCTCGGCGAAGTTTTCAACGGCAAAGAATTTTGCCGAGCTCCTTTATCCACCCGCCGACATCTCACGCACCTACTTTGCCGCGGCGCCAATCCCCGCCGGCAAAGTTAAAACGCTGTCATGTCCAACACGACGTTGGCATTAGCGTTGTCGTTCACGTTAACCACATTCGCCGAAGCGGTCATTGCGCCGGCAAACCAACATGCTTTGCCGAAGCCCGGCACCACCACGCCGGCAAAGTACAAATATTTGTCGAGCGCCACCACGCTCGGCGGCACCTTGACAGTTTGCCGAGCGCCGCTTCGGGAGCCCCAATTTCCTGGTGCTACCACTCTCAGCTTTGCCGAGCGCCATGGCCATGGCGCCGGGCAAAGGTCCAGAAAACAGCCTTTTTTTTTTTCATTCCACCTTGACAAGCAATCAAAAGTGTCACAAGTGCATCACAAGTTCACATCCACAAGTGTTAAAATAGTATAACCCAATGATACTAATAATAAAGCAAAAAAAAAACCTAATGGTCAATAAGGGTTATATCAAACTTATCTGTTTGACTATTTCAGGACATTAAAATTAAAATAAAAATACTATCTAATGGTTAATATTTATTTGTTCCCCACAAAGTAAGATCCATACTCTAGCAACTCTTTCTTTGATTTTTCACAATTCGTTTCCTGGTCACACTTAAAATTTTACTATAAAATTAGTATGTCATATATAGCTGGCAAATTTAATATGGGTTGTAGCAAGATGGCTGAATATAGCACATCATATGAGAGAAAGAAAATTGTAATGATGGGATCTAGCAAGATGACCATACCTTTACTCTGCAGGTGCGGTCGGTGTCAGTGCTGATGTCGTGTCATCATGGCACCGGTGGAATTAGTGTTACCGTGCAGGTCAATGCGGTGCATAGCGATGCATAACCTTGGCACCAAGCATTTGAATTCCAGTAGTAGAAAGGAACGCCTTTGACAAAAGGACAATGAAATCTGCGTGATTCAAATGATGCAAATTTATTCCTATAGGCCTTCTACGATGCCACCATGCAGAGATTTACGCATATGTATGTAAGAGCTTTCTCAGGTACCATTCGATTGCAGAGATGGCCAGTGCCAATGAGATTTCATATGTCTAGATTAAGAGCTCACCGTGTGTGGGCTTCGGGTACTAATCGGTTGTATCTGGCAAATGAGAGGATCGATCCTATCTATCTCTCAACATGTGCAAGGTAAACTCCAGTAGGTGGTCAATGATGCATTCGTAAGATTTTCAGGATGTGCACACCTAGCCACATACTGACGGTCTTTTGCACCTAAGGAATCTCAGAGAAACGAACAATATAGCCACTCCTAGTCTGCACTTTTGTCCTCCCCACTTGTCAAGATGTTTGAAATTTATTGTCAAAGTGTTATTGAATAATATATCATGGTTATGAATAATTTTAAATATTTTGTTATCACCATTATTTTAGGAAATATTTTTCATGATTGCTTAAATAGACGTTTCAACTTTCACTGCATGGCACTATCACAGAACTTAATTTGTAATAACATTGAATTGAATTACCAATCCTGATAACATATAATTTATAATTTTTTAGAATAATAACTTACGGGAAATTTATAAATTATTAATATTAATATAACTTAAAGTTAGTGTTAGTGTCTTCGCTATGTGGTTTGTGAAGGAAATATTTCTACATCCATGATAAACTATTAAAATAAATATTTATCTTACTGTGTACCTTTTTATGGTCTACATGATGGAACATATATTTATGTTTAATTTTAGTTTAATGGTTGTAAAAATGTGTAATTTAGAACCCACATCGTATACTTCATAGATGTTAAATTATTTTTTCTTAGGAGCTTACTTTAGTGATTGTATGTATCTTTGTTTTTTTTTTTTCTAAATGGATGTGGTGAGTAATTTAGATACAAATTATGTTTTGAACTGGAACCATGGAGCACTGCCTGAGCGATTAATTTAGATACAAAATTTAGTGAGTTAATTTATGTTTTACTTCATAATTGCATGTATCATGTATGGGTACATTGAATGCACATGCATCGACAACTTTGCATTACCTTTCCTAATGCCGCATATAGATAATTTGTAAAAAATATTAGAAAATTATATTAAATTATTTTTTTTTGTAAAGACATAAGTGTGTAATTTAGGGAGTTAGTTTTTAATTATTTCATAATGAAGGAATGGGTAATTTATATTTGATTTAAGCGGATTCAGCTAGGTAGTGTATTAGAAGCAAATTAGAAGGTTACTTTATGCATTCTTCACAGAATGGTAGATGTGGGTGTTTTTTTATAGAACAAAATATCCCTATTATTTATGTTGATGATTGAGTCAACCAAATGATATCTAATTCACCTCATTAGATTAACATGAAGGCACCCTTTAGTCAATGTAAAAATTTATGTGCTTATATATTATTTTTGAAAATTTTACTTCATTTTACTTATGTTCCCCTACTAATAAAATAATTTAGTAACACATTCTTGATATACATGGAGCATTGAATAGTATATGGCAATGTAATTTAGATATGATATCCTCGTTGATCGGTTGGGAAGTATTACAGAATAATCTATATTTCTCAAGCAAACTCTAGGTGCTAACAAAGTATAAGGATAAGTGGAGATTTATCACTCTTTGCTCTTCTTGTTGATGAATTTTTTTAGATATCTGGTCTTGGATCTATTTCCCTTCTTCCATCTTATTAATAAACACGAGGATATATTTGTTCTTTATTTTAATTTGCATATGTGTATATATGGTCAAAATCTGAGAGTAGAGATAGGTCAGGGTGCATGGTAGCATGGGCGAGCGAGGGTAGCATACCTACAGCTTAGTAGTGACATAACACTTGTCTATGCTAATAATGTATATAGAGATCACGCCATCCTCCAAAGTTCATGATTGCAAGCTAGAGCAACAGCAGGGTACCTGCAGCAAGAACTGCAAAGTATGACCGATCAAGATTAGCATACCTATAGCTCCACCCATAAGGATGTTGTTTAGCTGCGGGATGTTAGCAGTGATGGACCTAGAATTTTACCACCAAAAATAAAATCTTATGCAATTCAGTATACCATTTATGATTTGGTAAAACCAAATATATTAAATAATATGATAAGCCTTAAATTCAAAGTTAACGTTAGAAACAACCACAAATCTCGATATAAATTGTTCAAATAAAATATAAATAATTTGAAATACAACTGAGAAGAGACTTATATTACTTGTTTATTATCTGCCACTTAATGAGATGAATGTCTTAATTATATCATCTTGATCATATGGAAGGGCATTGATGTCATAAACCGGCAGCTGTACAGAATCATGTTTGGAACTTGAAGGGATTAGAAAACTCACATTTGAACGAACTCACGATCTAGAATTAAAAAAAAAAAAAATGCATGCTACATACATAAATAAGAAGATTAGTAGATTGATCTTATACCTGTCTAATGAATGCCAGACATGTGAACCGATGCTGTTCTGCTCTTCCACGCGGAGACAACGACGTTTTAGGCCCATGGCCACAACTCCATGACTCCGTCTCCGGTCTCCGTTCCGGCCGACGATGAGCCTGGAAGGTCGATTTACTTTCTCTCATTCATTGAAGCTCTGTTACTATATATGGTTGTGCCTGGGGCGGCGCCCCTTGGCTAATACCACGTGAGATAGAAAAGGGATGGCAATAGATCTATATTAATTAAGCGTGAGAGGCGAGTATCTATATAGCACGTTATATTCCATAATGGCATATGGGTAATTCTTTTAGGAAAATAAAATAGCATGTTATATTTCATAATGGCAGGTGAGTAATTATTTAGAAAAATAGAATAGATCTAGTGGTTGTTAATATAACTGGCGATTAAATGGATGGCCAGATCTTTCTAATTATTGTGAGAATTTATAGGATTTATCTTTTTTTTCTAGCGCGTCTGGTGAGAATTAACGTGGAGCCTCCGTTAGAGCCTCCAATTAGTAATAGTAAGATAAGATAGTTATGTGCACTGTTATGATATTGACAAGCACCAAATGCACAACTGATTAACTGAACAGATAGTTCATGCCAATGTTATTCTACCAGTTTCTAACTCTTGGAGCCACACTGTGATGCACCACTAGAATAATCTCGGCCTGCCACAATGTGCTTACGCCTTTTCTGCTTAAGCAACATTCAACTATTAATGTCACTGACAGCATGCAGTTAGACACAATCCACCTTTTGCACTATCTTAGTTCTAATCTCGGTGAAGAAAATAAGAGAGACAATATGTTTTAATATTTTTCAGCTCTGTTTCTTCATTACCTTTCATATATCAAGTAAGTAAAAGCATGAATCTCGGCTACTCAGTATCGCTCTATCGGTATCTGTGATCTCGTCACGAAGGGCGCTTTTACCGTACCCTGTCTCCATCAAGGTATGCATCTCATTAAGAGGGAGAAGAGTTGTTAAAGTACAAATCAAGCGCAAATCCAAGAATTTCCAGTGTTACAATGGTCCCTGCTGCCCTGGTCCGACGCTGTTCCGAACCTGTGGATGCTCTGTTGCTTACATGCGTGAGAGAAACAAGCTGCTTCTGCTGCTGCTACTGATGGGTAACACAAGCAAGGATGGCTTTACTGTTTGCTCCAGGAACTGAAAAGATTCAGAACCTGAAACAATTGGCTACTACTCGGAAGTTGGAACCGATGAAGCTGCTACTGGGTTAATGAAAACAAACTTGAAAGTCTGAAAAATGTGAGATTAGCTGCCGCAGGTGACAGGAATAACACACGCCAAATCTGTTGCTGGCCCCCAAGAAGCAGCCTGTGTGGAGCACAATAACACACGCCTAATCTCGTGCGTGCCCGATTTGGTTGGGGAGTGAAACACGTGAGTATGTGTAGGAGCTTCACCCCAGTGGTGTGGTGGACGCCGGCGATAGCCAGGACAAACGAGGCTGTGTATCCATCGCCAGGTGCTCCTGGCCTCCTGCCCTGCCGCTGCCCGCCCCGGCAGGTGAAAGCGTGATCACGCACTAGCTGCGGCTGTGCCTGGTTGGTGCGCAGGCCCGGTGCCGGTGCCGTCGACGGACGGACGCCCAGGAATCTGCACCAGGCACCTGGACTGCCTGCCCCCTCTGCTAACCTACGACGGCGCCTCAAATTGGCCGTTGCTCTGCTGCCGTGCATGCTGCACTTTGTCTTTTACCCAACATTTTAGCACCGGCGGACAATGGCAAGTTGGATGGCGCATCTCTCGGACATTCTCTAAGGCAATCTATCGTAGACTTTCTCATCCCTGTTTCAGTACAATACACTGCGTTCAGGGACGGAGCCAGAAAAAAAATTTAGGAGGGGCTGAATGTAGTTCATTCATAGATTAATGTTGAAATTCAGAAAATACACCATGAGAAATAAAGGATTTAGTCCATTTTTACTTGAAATACTAAGAGGTGTTCCACGTGCCTAGGTGCCGTAGGGGGCTTGAGCCCGGGTTGACCCCCCCCAGGGTGTTCCACGTGCCTAGGTGCCGTAGGGGGCTTGAGCCCGGTTGACCCCCCCGGCTCCGGCCGCCGACGTTAGAGCATCTCTGAGGACTGAGGTGCACTGTTGCGTTGCCGCTGTCCAAACCAACCGTACAATCTTATCGTACGTGGTTATAACATAAAACAACAAGCTTTATGGATATACAATACGATCCAAATTTTATCACCTCCTAGAAAAGAGATCTCCCTAGAAAATGATGCAGTTGTAGGTCGACTTCAGACTAAACTTACAGAAAGGTATAATATATCTCTCACACCAAATAGGTATACTATAAAAAAACATGTTCCATGACAAATCTTATGACAATTATTAACTGTCATAATTATTTATATAAGCTTGATCAAACCCGAGATAGTTTGACTTGTTACTATCCTAGAATTCTTCTTTTACAAGATGGAGGAGTATCTCTTAACCATGACTTACAACTCAAGGGACCTAACTTTAACCATATTGTACAAATTTATTCGAGACAATTCTAACATATAAGAAATCCTTCACACGTCAGCTAACTGATGACGCTCCCCTTCTTCGTGGCGGAGGTGCTTCTGAAACTTGTCTCTAATTGCTTGCAACTCTTTTAGAGCATCTCCAATTGATGGGCGAATCATTGGAGTTGGGTCTGAACAGTAAATCCCAACCTTTAGAATTGAAGTGATGCAAGCATTTCTAGCACCTCTAATACTAGAGTTTGAGGTGTTTCGTTCATTGTCGTCTTCTGTCTCTATTAATAGTTGTTGATCCATAATAGTCCTCATTTTTTCTGGTAGTGCCATTTGAACATAGCTTCGATGATCAACGGCTTCTCCAAATTCATTGCTTGTTGGTCTTTTTTCCAGTCAACATCTCTAGTAACAAGATATGCGAAAGCTATACACATCACCGTGAGTGGAAATTTCACCGCCAAGTCCATACTCCAAACCAAACAACATGAATTTCGTTGTAAGAAAGTTGTTTATGGAGAATTTTGATATATGTTCAAATAGTAACATTTGTAGAAATGAAAGTTCATTTCTGAATGAGTAAGTTGTCCAATTTATTTTATTGTGTAACTATAAAATTATGAGATTTCAACTCTTTTGTATTCTTCAAATTATAGGTATTGTTTAGCTATATTTAGATATTTAAGTAAGGAAAACACCCAAATAGTCTTGAATTGAGCTACAACCTACATTGTGGTTTAATTTGAAGAGAAACAATATAACTATACCTGGAGCCACATAACCAATTGATCCTCTCATTGATGCCCAGCCAGTTGATTCGTCTTTTTCTTGATGCAAGAACCGCGCCAGCCCAAAATCACCAACATGAGCAACCATGTCACAGTCAGAGAACATTGCTTGGCTTAAGATCACAGTGAACAATTGGCGTTGGCTTATGTTGGTGTAGATAGTCAAGCGAGGCTGCCACATCAATTGCGATGTGTAACCTTGTAATCAGTTCTAGTGATTTTTCTTCACCATATTCTTCTTCCATAGTATGTGGTTGGTGTAGCCATTGGTCTAAATTCCCATTTGGTAAATACTCATAGACCGGGGGCCTTGAAGTCTCGTCCTTGAAAGTCAATACTTGAGCAAACTTAATATCTTTACAAGATTCCGATGTCGAGCACATCTTAAAGTGTTGCATTCTGCTACAAAACTTTGAGATGCGCCACGTTGCATGAGGTTGAGAACCTTAACAAATGGCTAATTGCATCCTGGCCATTTATTGTCATTTTGCCTTTGTACACCGATCCAAAGCTCCCAACTCCGATGAGGTTTTCAGATGCGAAACCATTTGTTGCATTGACCAATTCAGCGAAGGAAATCCTCACATACTGCTCGCTCAAGATTGACCTTTGTAGGTTTATTGCTTTTGTCTTGTGGCTCTTTTGGTGGACTATGTATAGTGCACATACTAGAGTGACTAAAACACATCCACTGCATCCGAAAACTATTATGGCAATTTTATGATGTGACTTCTTGGTGGTGTGGTTTGAGCAAAGTGGTAATTTTAGTTCGGGGATACCACCACGTTCATTCCCAGCGATTAAGAATCCAGTTGTATTCTGAAATGCCCCATCGACTGGAACTCTACCTTGGAGTTTGTTGAATGAGAGATCCAATGAAGAAATACCTGGTAATCTAGCAAGGGTCTCAGGTATGGTCCCAGATAAATTATTGTAGGAAAGATCGAGTTTGGAGAGGCCCCTTAGAGTTCCTAGTGATACTAGAATTGTCCCTTGAATGTTGTTTCTAGATAGATTGAGATATACCAGGCTTTGACACTCGCTGATGGAATTTGGAATGTCACTAGAAATCTTGTTATTGGAAAAATCAATTTCGTTGAGGTTTTTTAGATTGCCCAGTTCCGATGGCAGAGTCCCTGACAATGAATTATCTGAAAGGTTCATGTAAATTGACAGCGTTGATATGAAAAAGAGTTCTTTTGGTATTGAACCAAAAAGATTGTTGTTGGAAAGATCCAAAAGTTGTAATGGGCAATTTTTGAGACTTGAAGGTATAGGTCCTGTTATGTCATTAGTATCAAGAAAAAGTTTAGTAAGCTGTGTAAGATTTCCCGAGCTGGGGGATGGGTCCTGACAAATTATTGTTTCGTAAATTTAATATGTTCAGTTTATTGAGTTTGCCGAGAGATGGTGGAATAGTGCTTGAAAGAATATTTCTACCAATTCGAAGAGTCTCAAGATTGATGAGGTTCCCTATTCCTCCAGGTATACTTCCAGTTATTTTGTTGTTTCCTATGCCTAGAAACGTCATTCCTATTGAAAAATTAGCAATCGAATTAGGTAACACACCTTCGAGTTTATTGGAATTCAAATATAGTTTCCTCATATTGCTACAGTTGGTTAGACTAGCCATGAAACCCCAATCAGCATCACTTGTTGCTTCAAACTCACTTTCTCCAAGCAACACTTCGGACAGGTTCGTCTGGTGAGTTCCCAAGCACTGCGGAATTCTTCCAGATAGAAAGGTGCCTATTGTTTGAATATATTGAAGCATGGAAGCATTGCATATGGATGATGGGAGCATGCCATGAAATTGATTGTATGATATACTGAATGAGTTGAGCTTGGATAGCTTGCTGCCCACGTCAGGTGGTAAAACCCCAGTCAAATTGTTGTTGCTTATTTCTAGAATTTCAAGAGAAGAAAGGTTGAACACTGATTGAGGCAAAGATCCTTCTAGCTCATTAGAGTATAGAAGAAGTTCGTTGAGGGCATGGAGGTTTCCAATGGAATGGGGTATCGAACCTGAAAGATTGTTTATCATGAGAGAAAGACGTGTAAGAAGCTCAAGATTTCCTAATGATTCTGGGATTTGACCCACTAGAATGTTTTCTTCGAGCTGTATGATTTCTAGTGAAGAGAGGTTTCCTAACCAAGGAGGGATGGTTCCTTCTAGTTTGTTTGTCCCCAACTGTAGGACAGCAAGAGACGAGAGGCCTTGCAGTGGTGGGATGCTTCCTTTTAGTTCATTTTGTGAAAGACTGAGAAACGTCAATGCAGAGAGGTTGCCAAGTGAAGCAGGGATAGTTCCAGATAATTGATTGTCGTCTAGAGCTAAAATGATGAGGCTGGCAGTGCTACCTATCTCTGTTGGGATTTCTCCTGTCAAGTTGTTAGCTTCTAGGGAGAATTCTTTCAGATTCACAAGGTTTCCAATGCCAGAAGGGATTTTCCCCGTAAGTCTATTTTCACCGAGGTAGAGTTTCTTAAGATTATGCAGCGAGCTGAACTTTTATTTCACCTTGTAACTTATTAAAACCAAGACCGATAACGACAAGATGACTGCAATTCGCGACTGATGGTGGAATGTATCCTTCGATGGTGTTTTCTTGAAGTATAAGAATCTCAAGATCACGAAGATTACCGAGCTGTGGCAAGATGCCATGGAAGTGGTTCGATGTAAGATCGAGCAGCCTCAAGTAGGTTAGGTTGCCCAGCGCAGTGGTGATGGTGCCGACAAGGTTGAGCTCGGTGAGTCTCAAGGCCACCACACCAAGTCGTCTTCCCTTGAAGCCGCATGCCACACCGGGCCACCGGCACATGGGAACAGACAGGTTGCCCCATTGCACCAGGGCTCCCGATCCATGCTCACGTGTGACTTGAACGACATGAAAGGTGGTCGGTGGTGTTGCTTGTGGACACAAAGCCAGGAGAGCATGCAAGGAAGACGAAGGTGAGCAAGAGAAACTCTAGGAGTAGCGACATTGCTGCCGGGAGCTTTGGAATTCGTCGCTGGGAAGATGGCTGTGTTTGTTTTAGCGTAAGGCAGCTCATGTTACCTCTTATTTATAGTCGAAGGTAGCACTTGCCAATGTATTAGGTTTGAATTTATAACCTGTAGTCAAATGTTTCACTGACCAGATCAAGACGAAGACTAGAGGAACACAAATCAGTCTTGGCGAATGTGATGTAAGTATAACTAAGTACACAGAGTTGGTACATGAGTGTTACTCCCCTCCAAATGGCAGCCGGTGGGAAGATGACACTGAGAGTTGGATATACTTTGCGGCTTTGACAGGTTGACCATCACACAGTGCTACTCGATCCAGGAATATCCTTCTGCTTTGCTGCCGGCTGCCGGCCGGAAAAAAATTTAGAAACCTTTTGTCTCATGGAGATTACCGTCCATGCATATTTAGTTGGATGACCGACCATGTTTTTTTATACATATCTTTTGAGTTCCGTAGCTCATGGCGCAATACAAAAATCATTATCTTTGGCATCATACATTCGACATGTCTACCAGTTTCTAACTCATGCATGAGTCATACTGTGATGCAATAGTAGAATAATCTCAGCCTGCCACAATATTAATGTGCTTACGCCTGATCTTTCGGGGAAAAGGAAAAAAAAATGTGTTTACACCTTTTCTTCCTAAGCAAAATTCTACTACCAGTGTCACTGCCCACAGCATGTAGTTATACATAATCCGTTGGTGCACATCTCAAGTTGTCAATGAGTGCGTGTCCGTTATCCAGAACAGAACCGGTCCAATCCAACTATCCGGCCGTCCGTCCGTCCGTCCGTCCTTGTCTCATGTGAAAAACGCTCAAGGAAACGAAAGGAATACACACCACGCTACACACGGGTCATCTGTCCACTGTCCTCTGCAGTATCAAGTGGGGAGCATTGGATGGCCTCTCAAGAAGGCAACAAGCCAAGTGGGTGCCTGTCCTTGCCACCTCTGGCTGGAGCCTAGAGTGAGAGGGAGGTTCTGTTCTGGATGACGACGAGCGAGCTGAGCTGATCTGAGGTCCAAAGAGCTAGGCAACATGCATGTGTGTGTTGAGCACAATGACACGCCACCCACTTCTTTGTCTTTCGTCCCAGACCAGAGGCCAAGGCCAAGGTCGTCGCAGCTCGGGGCATCTCCAATTCTCTCTGATGGCAGGGAATGGCAGCTCCGTCTCCAATTCTCCATGATGAGGATAGAAAACGCGATCACGCGCTGCGGCTACCTGGTTAGCGCGCAGGCCCGGTGCCAGCGAGGCGATGCCGACGGACGGACGGACGCCCAGGAATCTGTACCAGTCATTCACCTGGCCACGCATGGGATACTCGTCTCGACTCGATCCAATAGACTGCTACTGTTTGCAGTTGGTACTACTGATCTGCCCCCCTCTGCTAACCCTTGTTTTAAATAGCGGGCTAAGCCTCTTAGCGGCAGCCTCTCCAAAAAGCTAAAAAAAGCTATAGGGCGCTAAATAGCGGGCTAAGCCATTTAGCGGCCGAGCAAAAAATATGGTAAACATAATGTAATTTTACACATAATAAAGATAAAAACATTATGAAAATGACATACATGATACATCAAAGTCTTGTTAACACATTACACACGGGATTTGACAGGGTACCGGGTGGGGATGGCTAGGGTTGCTGGGTGATTTGGGTCTGACATTTAATTGGGCCGACCGGCCGATGGAAATGATAGCCCAACTACAAATAGCGGGCTAAATGATCTATGATTTAGCGAAATTAGCGCGCTATTAGCAGCTAATAGCGGCAAATAACGTTTAGCGCTAAAATCGTCGTAGCTTAGCGTTCCTCCTTGTGAAAAGCTAAACAGTGCTATATCGTCCGCTATAGCGGGCTATTTAGAACAGGGCTGCTAACCTATGACGGCGCCTCAAATTGGCCGTTGTTTGTGCTTCCGTGCATGCTGCACTTCATCTTTTACCCAACACTTTAGCGCCAGCGGACAATGGCAAGCTGGATGGCTCATCTCTTGGAGATTCTCTAAGGAAATCTATATATCGGAGACTTTCTCATCCCTGTTTCAGTACAATACACTGCGTCAGAGCATCTCGGACTTAGCTGCACTGTAGCGTTGCCGCTGTCCAAACCAAACCAACTTGTAAAATCTTTTCGTGGTTACAACATACAACAACGAGCTTTATGCAATACGATTTAAATTTTATCACCACCTAGAAAATGATGCAGTTGGTTCCAACTTTAGACTAAACTTACATAAAGGTATAATATCTCTCACACCAAATAGGTACACTATGAAGACATGTTCCATGACAAATCTTATGACAATTATTTACTGTCATAATTATTTATATAAGCTTGATCAAACCCGAAATAGTTTGATTTGTTACTATGCTAGAATTCTTCTTTACAGGATGGAGGGAGTATCTCCTAACCACGACTTAGAACTCGAGGGACCTAACTTAACCATATTGTACAAATTTATTCGAGACAATTCTAACATATAAGAAATCCTTCACACTTCAGCTAATCGATAACGCCCCCTTTCTTCGTGGCGCAGGTGCTTCTGAAACTTGTCTCTAATTGTTTGCAACTCTTTCAGAGCATCTCCAATTGATGGGCGAATCGTTGGAGTTGGGTCTGAACAGTAAATCCCAACCTGTAGAATTGAAGTGATGCAGGCATTTCTAGCACCGCTATTACCGTTGGAGTTTGAGGTGCTTGGTTCATCATCTTCTTCCTCTATTAGTAGTTGTTCATCCATAATTGTGCTCATTTTGTCTGGTAGTGCTATTTGAACATAGTTTCAAGATCAACGGCTTCTCCAAATTCATTGCATGTTGGTCTTTTTCCGGTCAACATCTCTAGTAACAGTATGCCGAAGCTGTACACATCACCATGAGTGGAAATTTCACTGCCAAGTCCATACTCTGGAACCAAACAACATGAATTTCTTTGTAAGACAGTTGTTTAGGGAGAATTTTAATATATGTTCATATATTAACATTAGTAGAAAGTTCATTTCCAAATCAGTAAGTTTACCTATTTATTTTATTGTGTAACTATAAATTTCAGAGATTTCAACTCTTTCACATTCTTCAAATTATAGGTATTGTTTAGCTATATTCAGATATTGAAGTAAGGAAAACACCCCAAGTAGTATTAAATTTAGCTATAGCCTACGTTGTGGATTAATTAGAAGAGATAAAATGGAAGTATACC
Source organism: Hyparrhenia diplandra (assembly GCA_015847255.1). Classification (NCBI taxonomy): domain Eukaryota; kingdom Viridiplantae; phylum Streptophyta; class Magnoliopsida; order Poales; family Poaceae; genus Hyparrhenia; species Hyparrhenia diplandra. The sequence goes on along the minus strand of JADLZK010000815.1, from coordinate 16,561 downwards.
TGGTGCCACATAACCAATTGATCCTCTCATTGATGCCCAACCAGTTAATTCATCTTTTTCTTGATGCAAGAACCGCGCTAGCCCAAAATCACCAACATGAGCAACCATGTCACTGTCCAGGAGAACATTACTTGGCTTAAGATCACAGTGAACAATTGGCGTTGGCTTATGTTGGTGTAGATAATCAAGTGACGCTGCCACATCAATTGCGATGTGTAGCCTTGTAATCAGTTCTAGTGACTTCTGCTCACCATCTTCTTCTTCCATAGTATGTTGATGTAGCCATTGTTCCAAATTTCCATTTGGTAAAAACTCATAGACCAGGGCCTTGAAGTCATGACCTTGAAAGTCAATACTTGAGCAGACGGTTAATAGCTTCACGAGATTTCGATGTCGAGCACATCTTAAAGTGTTGCATTCTGCAAAAAAACTTTGACATGCGCCCTGTTGCATGAGGTTGAGAACCTTAACAGCGACAATTGCATCCTGACCATTTACTATCATTTTGCCTTTGTACACTGATCCAAAGCTTCCTACTCCGATGAGGTTTTGAGGTGCGAAATCATTTGTTGCATTGATCAATTCAGCAAAGGAAATCCTCACATACTGCTCACTCAAGATTGACCTTTGTAGGTTTATTGCTTTTGTCTTGTGCCTCTTTTGGTGGACTATGTATAGTGCAAGTACTAGTGTGACAAAAAAAGATGCACTGCATATAGAAACTATCATGGCAAGTTTCTGATGTGGCTTCTTGGTGGTGTGGTTTGAGCAAGGAGGTAACTTCAGTTGAGGGATACCACCACACAGGCCATCATTCCCAGTGACTAAGACTGCATTTGCATTCTGGAATGCTCCATCTGTTGGAACTCTTCCTTGGAATTTATTGAACGAGAGGTTCATCGAAGAAAGACCCACTAATCTGCCAATGCTCTCTGGTATGGTCCCAGATAAATTATTGTAGGAAAGATCAAGCGTGAAGAGTCCCCTTAGTGTTCCTAGTGACATCGGAAATATCCCTTGAAGGATGTTTCTAGATAAATTGAGATGTACTAGGCTTTGACACCGGCTGATAGAGTCTGGGATCTCATTATAAATCATATTACTAGAAAAATCAATTTCATTGATATTTTTTAGATTGCCCACTTCTAATGGCAAATTCCATGACAAGGAATTATGTGAAAGATCCATGTAAATTGATAATGTTGATATGAAAAATAGTTCTTTGGGTATTGAACCAAAAAGATTATTGTGAGAAAGATCCAAAAGTTCTAATGGACAGTTTTCGAGACTAGAAGGTATAGGTCCACTAATGTGATTACCCCAAAGATAAAGTTTTTTAAGTTGTGTCAGATTGCCTAGAGCTATAGGGATGGGTCCTAACAAATTGTTATTGGACAAATATAATATATTCAACTTCTTGAGTTTGCTAAGAGATGATGGAATTGCGCCTGAAAGAATATTTTGACCCATACCAAGTATCTCTATGTTGATGAGGTTCCCTATTTCTTCCGGTATGGCTCCATTTATCTCGTTATTTTGTATGTTAAGAAACTCCATTCCTATTAAAAAATTAGCAATTGTTTTGGGAAGTATACCTTTGAGTTTGTTGGAACCCAAATCTAGTTTCCTCATATTACTACAGTTGGTTAGACTAGACATGAAGCCCCAATCAGCATCATTTGTTGCTTCAAACGTATTATCTGCTAGCAACACTTTGGAGAGGTTCATTTGGTGAATTCCCAAGCACTGCGGAATTGCCCCCCATAGAAAGGTGCTCACTGTTTGAATATCTTGAAGCATGGAAGCATTGCATATGGATGACGGGAGCACGCCATGGAATCTATTGAATGATATGCTGAATGTTTTTAGTTTCAGTAGCTTGCTTCCCATATCTATTGGGAGAACCCCAGCCAAGTTGTTCAACTCTATTGCTAGAATTTGGAGAGAAGAGAGGTTGAACATCGAATGTGGCAAAGATCCTTCTAGCTTGTTATTGTATAGAAAAAGTTGTTTGAGGGCATGGAGTTTTCCGATTGAATGTGGTATCGAGCCTGAAAGATTATTATCAGCGAGAGAAAGAACTATAAGAAGCTCAAGATTTCCTAATGATTCTGGAATCTGACCTACAAGACCGTTGTCCTGGAGGTCTAAGTGTACTAGTGAAGAAAGGTTTCCTAACCAAAGAGGGATGGTTCCTTCTAGCTTGTTTAGCCCCAACTGAAGAATACGCAGAAATGAGAGGCCTTGCATTGGTGGAATGCTTCCTTCTAGTTCATTTAATGCAAGACTAAGAGTGGCCAATGCTGAGAGGTTTCCAAGTGAAGCAGGGATTGTTCCAGATAATTGATTGTCACCTAGAGCTAAAATGGTGAGGCTGACAATGCTGCCTATCTCTATTGGGATTTCTCCTGTCAAGTTGTTTGATTGTAAGAAGAGCTCTTTCAGATTCATAAGGCTTCCAATGCTAGAAGGGATTTTTCCAGTAAGTCTATTTTCGCCCAGGTAGATGGAGACAAGATGACTGCAATTTGTCAGTGATGGTGGAATGTTTCCTTGGATAGAGTTTATTTCAAGTACAAGATTCTCAAGGTCACGGAGATTACCAAGCTCTGATGGAATGATGCCATGGAAGTGGTTCGATGAAAGATCAAGAAGCCTCAAGTAGGTTAGGTTGCCCAGCGCAGTGGTGATGGTGCCAACAAGGTTGAGCCTGGTGAGGTTCAACGCCACCACACGGCCAAATCGTCTTCCTTTGAAGCCGCATGCCACACCGGGCCACTGGCACATGGGAACAGACATGTTGCCCCATTGCACCAGGGCTCCTGACGGGTCCATGCTCACGTGTGACTTGAACGACATGAGCGCGTCATGATCATTGTTGTTATTTGTGGAGACATAGCAAGGAGAACATGTGAGCAAGATGAAGGTGAGCAAGAGCAACTCCTGGAGTAGCGCCATTGCGCGCTGCCAGGAGAAGATGCAAGCAAGATGAAGGTGAGCAAGAGCAACTCCTAGAATCTGTCACTGGGAAGATGGCTGTGTTTGTTTTAGCGTAAGGCAACTCGTGGTGCTCCTGATTTATACTCGAAGCTAGCACTTGCCACTGGATCTAGCTCGAATTAATAACCAGCAGTCAAATTTTACAGACCAGATCGAGACGAAGAGCATAGCAACACAAATCAGTCTTAGCAAATGTAAAGTAAGTACACAGAGTAGGCACATTAGCGTCACTCTCCTCCAAATGGCAGCACATTAGCGTCAGCCTCCTTCAAATGGCAGCTGGTTGGAAGATACAATCAGCACTTCGCTTTGATAGGTTGTTCATCAGTCATCACAGTGCTACTAGCTCCTGGAATCCTTCAGCTTCCAACCGGCTGCCGGCCGAATAAACTTCTTTCTTATGGAGATTATTGTCCATATTATGTGTTGGAGGATCGGCTGATATTTTTAATCTTGTGAATCCTTAAGGCATGCATCATACATTGGAGATATCCCTGACTATAGCAATTCAGCCGGCCACTGTCCGCTACTATTTTTTTTTTTGGCAACTGACGATGGTATGGTTAATTAAAGTGACTCAAAAACTTATTTAAGCCTAAGCAAGATAACAGGTATGTAGACACCATGCAGAAGTGATAAAGCCAGGGTAGGGCGAGCTTATAAAAACCCAAATAATATTTAAAAAATTCTAATATAATACCTTCGTGCTAACCAGTTTAAATTATTTTGGAGAATAATAATGAGTCAAAAGAAATGTGCTAGGTTGTTAGCAAACTCCTTCTGCTTACTGAAAAACCCGCCTAGATGTGATCTCAAAAAAAATTTGCTAGGTACTGCAGGTGCAGGCTGAGCGTATTTTGATGATATGTGTCTTCGTATGCTAAACCCCAGAATGTTGATAAACCATCCTCATTATGTTGTATAACTGTTATGATATTGACAAGCACCAAATGCACAACTGATTAACTGAATACATAGTTCATGCCAATGTTATTCTACCAGTTTCTAACTCTTGGAGTCATACTCTGATGCACCACTAGAATAATCTCGGCCTGCCACAATGTGCTTACGCCTTTTCTGCTTAAGCAACTTTCGACTATTAATGTCACTGAGAGCATGCAGTTAGACACAATCCACCTTTTGCACTATCTTAGTTCTAATCTCGGTGAAGAAAATAAGAGAGACAACATGTTTTAGTATTTCTCAGCTCTGTTTCTTCATTACCTTTCATATATCAAGTAAAAGCATGAATCTCGGCTACTCAGTATCGCTCTATCGGTATCTCTGATCTCGTCACGGAGGCCGCTTTTACCGTACCCTGTCTCCATCAAGCTATGCATTTCATTAAGAGGAGAAGAGTTGTTAAAGTACAAATCAAGCGCAAATCCAACACTTGGACTGCTTGCCCCTCTGCTAACCTACGGCGGTGCCTCAAATTGGCCGTTGCTGTGCTGCCGTGCATGCTGCACTTTGTCTTTTACGCAACATTTTAGCACCGGCGGACAATGGCAAGTTGGATGGCGCATCTCTCGGACATTCTCTAAGGCAATCTATCGGAGACTTTTGTCATCCCTGTTTCAGTACACAATACACTGCGTTAGAGCATCTCTGAGGGCTGAGGTGCACTGTGGCGTTGCCGCTGTCCAAACCAATCGTAGAATCTTATCGTGGTTAAAACATACACAACAAGCTTTATGGATATACAATACGATCCAAATTTTATCACCTCCTAGAAAATGATGCAGTTCTAGGTCCGACTTCAGACTAAACATACAGAAAGGTATAATATATCTCTCACACCAAATAGGTATACTATAAAAACATGTTCTATGACAAATCTTATCGTGGTTAAAAGCATGAATCTTGGCTACTCAGTATCGCTCTATCGGCATCTCTGATCTCGTCACGAAGGGCGCTGTCATGAACCAGAATTGGGCCACTCCGAGAGTGGCTAGATGGGCCAAAACGCAAACGCCGGCGGCCCCCGGAGGGGGGCGCCTGCCATTGCCGGGGGCCGGCCCCCCCGCCGCCTTCCCTCTCCCGCACGATCCCGAGTTTGCTTCATATTCAAGTTAGGATTATCTTAGGTAATTTTTGGTGTGCAAGGGGCTATCTCATCTGTAAGGGAGACCCTTATTAGGAAATAATAAATTAGGATATGCTTGTAAAAGGTATTCGATCGTATAAGGAAACCTTATAGAGATTGCTTAGATTACAAGTCCCACTAGTCGGGCTCTATAAGCAAGAGGCATGTAATCTCTAGGGGATAAGCAAGCAAATAAAAAATATCTTTCGCTCTCAACAACTCCGTGCCGCCGCCGCCACCGCCTCCCCCGCGCCCACGCCGCCCCACGCCACCGCCACCGCGCCCACGGCCGGGCCGCCGCCGCCGGCCACCCCCCTCCCCGACGGCTCCTTCCCTCCCTCCTCGTTGCTCGTCGCCGCTGCTCGTCGCCGCCGGGCGAAGCTGCAGCCCCGTCACGCCATCTCGGGGAGCTCCAACGGTCGAAGAACACGTGTCAATTCCGGCCCAATCTAGCCGGAATCGGCGGTGGTATCCGGAGACCGGGGCGATTCCCACCACCCATGGCTTCCGAGATAAAGGAGTTCAACGCAGCACCGAAGGCGCTCCTCGACGACAATCGCGCCCGGATCGACAAAAGCGCCGACGACATGGAGGACCGCCTCCGTTGTATGGACACGCCTACCGCCTCCGAGGATCCCAAAGCGTCACGGCGACCACGCCGGAGGGCGGCCCGGCCGCCATCGCCGCCGCCGACCTGGCCGGCCCTGCACAGCCTCGGCGCCGCCCCCTCCTCGCCTCGGACCTCGGCGCCGGCTCCGACCCCGCTATCCTCCAGCTTGAGGAGGCGGATGGCGTTATGCGTGGCGCACCCGCCGTCATCGACGTCATCCTCGGCGACACCGCAAAGACCGGCTGCCCTCTCCTCTCCTCCGACACTGCGACCGCGCAAGACTATCCGGCAGATGGCGTCACCAGCGGCGCCCCCGCCTCTCCCAGGCGCCACCCGCGCGCGCCCTGCTCCCGCGCCCTCTCCGCGCCACCGCGGGCGCCCGGACCGTCTGCCACCCAGCGGCATTGCACCCTCCCCGCTACGCCACGCACCTCGCAAGTCCGGGGAGTTCGACGGCACCGACGACCCCGACCTATGGATTCGAAAGCCGGAGCTCTTCTTCGAGCTCAACTTGGACATCGACCGGACTACTACGTGAGTTACGCCGCTTCCCACCTCACCGGTCTTGCTTGCCGATGCGTACATCGACTGTCCAAGAAGAAGTCCCCGCCGAGTGGGATGAGTTCGCCAGGGCGCTGCGACATCACTTCAGTCCGCCCGCACACCTCGACGCCATGGCGGCATACGCGCCCGCCCTCCCGGGGGCAAGTTGGGCGACTACATCGACGCCTTTCGAGGTCTATGCATCACGCATGGATTTTGAGGGACAGCGCCACCGCGTTAGCCTCTTCGTCGAAGGCTTACGCACCTCGCTGCGAACAAAGACACTCGAGTGGTTCGAGCCCGTTCGATGGAGGAGGCCATCGACCTCGCCCGCCAGAACAACGACGACGAGCGGACGACGCCGGGGCGGGCGCCGGCATCGGCGCCCGGTAACGCCGCCACCACGGCGGCACCGCAACATCGACGACGACATCATGGCCGCCCCGGTTGATCGCATACCAAAGCCGGTGTCTCGCCGCTGCTATGGACGACATCGACGGCCCGACGTCGAACGACATGATCACGGAGCTGCACCTGCCCACGACGACCAACAAGGAGCTCGGGGTCATCTCCAACGCCATCGAGCTGCGGGCTCTGGCGCCCGAGTGGAGCCTCCACTATGGCATCATGAGGTACTTCCACCGCTACTATATCCCCGCTGCTTGAGCTTCTCGGGACTTCATGATGGGGGAGAACGTCCCGCCGCATGGCGTAGCAATGGGCTTCCACCTCCCCAATCGTCCCGGAGGATCATCAGCGTTCCCTCGCAAGCGTCCCTTCTTCTCCCGACCACGCCCGACGAGAGGATCGAGGGTGCCACCGTCCCTCCTCTTCGACAACAACGGCGACGTCTTCTTCCGCATTGGGAACGTCACCGTCGGTGCAGCATGGACGCAGGAGATCCAGCTGGGGCCGCCCGTGAGCACACCAAGCGACCTCCTCTCTGGCTGCCTCCTCGGCTTCACTTCCTCGCCGCCCACGTCGATCCGCCACGCTCATCGCAGGCAGCTCCATGCTAAGGTGACGGTGCCGGCGACATACACCTACATCGTCTCCTCCACCGACCCGCCGGATGATCGAGCTGTCCCGGACACTCGGCGCCTCCGTCATGCGTCGGCGCATGGGCGGCATCGTCCCCTTCGTGCAGCCCCCCGCCGAGCTTCAAGTTCAGCATCTACTTCGGCGACCTCCACCTCGACTTCTCCTTCGCCCGACAAGGGCGCCCGGTTATGCGCAATGACGACAACGACAAGTCGCGGTCCTCTCATCTTCTACTTCGGGCCTGGGTGGTCACCTCCCGATCGGTCGCCCTTCGCCACTCGTGGTGGGTTGGGCGGCACGTGGACGCGCCGCCTCGTCGAACGGTGGGGAGATGTCATGAACTGTAATTGGGCCACCCCGAGAGTGGCTAGATGGGCCAAAATGCAACGCCGCCCGCCGAGGAGGGCCGGGGTGTGCTGCTGCCATGGGGGGCCGACCCCCTCGCAGCCGCCGCCTTCCCTCTCCCCCGCACGATCCCGAGTTTGCTTCATATTCAAGTTAGGATTATCTTAGATATTTTTTGGTGTGCAAGGGGCTATCTCATCTATAAGGGAGACCCTTATTAGGAAATAATAAATTAGGATATGCTTGTAAAAGGTATTCCGATCGTATAAGGAAACCTTATAGAGATTGCTTAGATTACAAGTCCCACTAGTCGGGCTATATAAGCAAGAGGCGTGTAATCTCTAGGGGATAAGCAAGCAAATAAAAAATATCTTTCGCTCTCCAACTCTCCGTGCCGCCGCCACCTGCTGCCAGCGCCCGCGCCCCCACGCCCCCCCGCTGCTGCCGAGCCTCAAGCCCCCGGGCGCGCCGGCCGCCGCCACCGCCCCCCCCCCGACGGCTCCTTCCTCCTCCCTCGTTGCTCGTGCTGCTGCTGCTCGCCGCCGCCGGGCGAAGCTGCAGCCTCGTCACGCCATCTCAAGAGCTCCAACGGTCGAAGAACACGTGTCAATTCCGGCCCAATCTAGCCGGAATCTAACAGGCGCTTTTACTGTACCCTGTCTCCATCAAGGTATGCATTTCATTAAGAGGGAGAAGAGTTGTTAAAGTACAAATGTGCTGTCCCGGGGCCGGTGCCGTCGACGGACGGACGCCTAGGAATCTGCACCAGGCACCTGGACTGCCTGCCCCCTCTGCTAACCTACGACGGTGCCTCAAATTGGCCGTTGCTGTACTGCCGTGCATGCTGCACTTCGTCTTTTACCCAACATTTTAGCGCCGGCGAACAATGCCAAGTTGGATGGCCCATCTCTCGGACATTCTCTAAGGCAATCTAGTAGACTTTCTCATTTTTTTTTATGTACAATACACTGCGTTAGAGCATCTCAGAGGACTGAGCTGCACTGTAGTTGCCGCTGTCCAAACCAACCATACAATCTTATCGTCCTTATCACATAAAACAACAAGCTTTATGGATATACAATACGATCCAAATTTTATCACCTACTAGAAAATGATGCAGTTCTAGGTCCAACTTCAGACTAAACTTGCAGAAAGGTATAATATATCTCTCACACCAAATAGGTATACTATAAAAAAAAACATGTTCCATGACAAATCTTATGAAAATTATTTACTGTCATAATTATTTATATAATAAGCTTGATCAAACCCGAGATAGTTTGACTTGTTACTATGCTAGAATTCTTCTTTTACAAGATGGAGGAGTATCTCTTAACCATGACTTATAGTTCAAGGGATCTAACTTTAACCACATTGTACAAAATTATTCGAGACAATTCTAACATATAAGAAATCCTTCACAGTTAGCTCACTTCAGTTAACCGATGACGCCCCCCCTTCTTCATGGCGGAGGTGCTTCTGAAACTTGTCTCTAATTGCTTGCAACTCTTTTAGAGAATCTCCAATTGATGGGCGAATTGTTGGTCTGGTCTGAACAGTAAATCCCAACCTGCAGAATTGAAGTAATGCAGGCATTCCTAGCATCTCTAATACTACTGGAGTTTGAGGTGCTTGCTTTACTGTCTTCCATCTCTATTAGTAGTTGTTGATCCATAATAGTGCTCATTTTGTCTGGTAGTGCCATTTGAACATAGTTTCGAAGATCAATGGCTTCTCCAAATTCATTGCATGTTGGTCTTTTTTCGAGTCAACATCTCTAGTAACAAGATGCCAAAAGCTGTACACATCACCATGAGTGGAAATTTCACTGCCAAGTCCATACTCTGTAACCAAACAACATGAATTTCTTTTAAGAAAAAGATGTTTAGGGAGAATTTTGACATATGTTCATATAGTAATATTAGTAGAAAGTTCATTTCCAAAGCAGTAGGTTTACCTTTTTTTTATTGTGTAACTATAAATTTCAGAGATTTCAACTCTTTCACATTCTTCAAATTATAGGTATTGTTTAGCAATATTTAGATATTGAAGTAAGGAAAACACCCCAAATAGTCTTAAATTTAGCTATAGCCTACGTTGTGGATTAATTAGAACAGATAAAATAGAAGTATACCTGGTGCCACATAACCAATTGATCCTCTCATTGATGCCCAACCAGTTGATTCATGTTTTTCTTGATGCAAGAACCGCGCTAGCCCAAAATCACCAACATGAGCAACCATGTCACTGTCCAGGAGAACATTGCTTGGCTTAAGATCACAGTGAACAATTGGCGTTGGCTTATGTTGGTGTAGATAATCAATCGACGCTGCCACATCAATTGCAATGTGTAGCCTTGTAATCAGTTCTAGTGACTTCTGCTCACCATCTTCTTCTTCCATAGTATGTTGATGTAGCCATTGTTCCAAATTTCCATTTGGTAAAAACTCATAGACCAGGGCCTTGAAGTCATGACCTTGAAAGTCAATACTTGAGCGTACGGTTAATAGCTTCACAAGATTTCAATGTCGAAAGCACATCTTAAAGTGTTGCATTCTGCAACAAAACTTTGAGATGCACCCCGTTGCATGAGGTTGAGAACCTTAACAGCGACAATTGCATCCTGACCACTTACTATCATTTTTCCTTTGTACACCGATCCAAAGCTTCCTACTCCGATGAGGTTTTGAGGTGCGAAATCATTTGTTGCATTGACCAATTCAGCGAAGGAAATCCTCACATACTGCTCACTCAAGATTGACCTTTGTAGGTTTATTGCTTTTGTCTTGTGCCTCTTTTGGCGGACTATGTATAGTGCACATACTAGTGTGACTAAAACACATCCACTGCATACTGAAACTATTATGGCGATTTTATGATGTGACTTCTTGGTGCTGTGGTTCGAGCAAGGTGGTAATTTTAGTTCGGGGATACCACCACACAGACCATCATTCCCAACGATTAAAAATCCATTTGTATTCTGAAATACCCCATCGATTGGAACTCTACCTTGGAGTTTGTTGAATGAGAGATCCAATGAAGAAATACCTGGTAATCTAGCAAGGATCTCAGGTATGGTCCCAGATAAATTATTGTGGGAAAGATCAAGTCTGATGAGGCCCCTTAGAGTTCCTAGTGATACCGGAATTGTCCCTTGAATGTTGTTTCTAGATAAACTGAGATATAGCAGGCTTTGACACTCACTGATGGAGTTTGGAATGTCACTAGAAATCCTATTATTAGAAAAATCAATTTCATTTAGGTTTTTGAGATTGCCCAATTCGATGGCAAAGTCCCCGACAATGAATTATATGAAAGGTTCATGTAAATTGACAGGGTTGATATGAAAAAGAGTTCTTTAGGTATTGAGCCAAAAAGATTGTTGTGGGAAAGGTCCAAAAGTTGGAATGGACATTTTTTGAGACTTGAAGGTATAGGTCCACTAATGTCATTAGTATTAAGAAAAAAGTTTAGTAAGTTGTGTAAGATTTCCCGAGCTACAGGGATGGGTCCCGACAAAAGTATTGTTTCTTAAAATTAATAAGTTCAGTTTGTTGAGTTTGCCGAGAGATGGTGGAATAGTGCTTGAAAGAATATTTCTACCAATTCGAAGGGTCTCAAGATTGACGAGGTTCCCTATTCCTCCCAGTATACTTCCAGTTATCTTGTTGTTTCCTATGCTTAGAAACGTCATTCCTATTGAAAAATTAGCAATCGAATTAGGTAACACACCTTCGAGTTTATTGGAATCCAAATATAGTTTCCTCATATTGCTACAGTTGGCTAGACTAGCCATGAAACCCCAATCAGCACCATTTGTTGCTTCAAACTCACTTTGTCCAAGCAACACTTGGGACAAGTTCGTCTGGTGAGTTCCCAAGCACTGTGGAATTCTTCCAGATAGAAAGGTGCCTATTATATCAATATATTGAAGCATGGAAGCATTGCATATGGATGATGGGAGCACACCATGAAATTGATTGTATGATATACTGAATGAGTTGAGCTTGGATAGCTTGCTGCCCACATCAGGTGGTAAAACCCCAGTCAAATTGTTGTTGCTTATTTCTAGAACTTCAATAGATGAAAGGTTGAACACTGATTGAGGCAAAGATCCTTCTAGCTCATTAAAGTATAGAAGAAGTTCGTTGAGGGCATGGAGGTTTCCAACGGAACGGGGTATCGATCCTGAAAGTTTGTTTCTCATGAGAGAAAGACTTGTAAGAAGCTCAAGATTTCCTAATGATTCTGGGATTTGACCCACTAGACTGTTTTCCTGGAGATGTAAGATTACTAGTGAAGAGAGGTTTCCTAACCAAGGAGGGATGGTTCCTTCTAGCTTGTTCCAGATAATTGATTCATTTTGTGGAAGACTGAGAAACGTCAATGCAGAGAGGTTGCCAAGTGAAGTCGGGAGAGTTCCAGATAATTGATTGTCGGCTAGAGCTAAAAAGGTGAGGCTGGCAGTGCTACCTATCTCTGTTGGGATTTCTCCTGTCAAGTTGTTAAATTGTAGGGAGAGTTCTTTCAGATTCACAAGGTTTCCAATGCCAGAAGGGATTTTCCCGGTAAGTCTATTTTCGCCGAGGTAGAGTTTCTTGAGATTATGCAGCGAGCTGAACTCGCTTGGTATTTCACCTTGTAACTTATTAATACCAAGACCGATAATGACAAGATGACTGCAATTCGCGACTGATGGTGGAATGTATCCTTCGATGGTGTTTTCTTGAAGTATAAGAATCTCAAGATCACGAAGATTACCGAGCTCTGGTGGCAAGATGCCATGGAAGTGGTTCGATGTAAGATCGAGCAGCCTCAAGTAGGTTAGGTTGCCCAGCGCAGTGGTGATGGTGCCAACAAGGTTGAGCTCGGTGAGTCTCAAGGCCACCACACGGCCAAGTCGTCTTCCCTTGAAGCCGCATGCCACACCGGGCCACTGGCACATAGGAACAGACAGGTTGCCCCATTGCACCAGGGCTCCCGACGGGTCCATGCTCATGTGTGACTTGAACGACATGAGCGCGAGGTGGTCGGTGGTGTTGCTTGTGGACACAAAGCCAGGAGAGCATGCAAGGAAGATGAAGGTGAGCAAGAGCAACTCCCGGAGTAGCGCCATTGCTGCCGGGGGAGCTCTGGAATTTGTTGTTGGGATGGCTATGTTTGTTTTAGCGTAAGACAACTCGTGGTGCTCCTGATTTATTCTCGACGCTATCACTTGCCACTGGATCTAGCTCGAATTAATAATCAGCAATCAAATTTCACTGACCAGATCAAGACGAAGACATCCATACTGGATCTAGCTCGAATTAATAATCAGCAGTCAAATTTCACTGACCGGATCAAGACGAAGACATCCATGGCATATTAGCGTCACTCTTCCTCCAAATGGCAGTTGGTGGGAACTGGGAAGATGACAGCCGTATATATTTCGCTTTGATAAGTCGATCATGAGTCATCACAGTGGTACTAGATCCTGGAATCCTTCAGCTTCCAGCCGGCTGCCGGCCAAACCTTGTCTCATGGAGATTATTGTCCTTATTATGATTTATGAGTTGGAGGGTGGGCTGATATTTTTAATCTGTGAGTCCTTAAGGTGCTGCATCATACATTGGAGATGTCCGTGGCTAGCAATTCAGCCAGCAACTCACGACAGTTTGATTATTTAAGCCTAAGCAAGAGAACAAACATTGCAGAAGACAAAAATTAAGCAAAGGTACGGCGAGCACACCGGATGCTGGGATCGCGGTGACGTTTCATGTGGCCTTTGCGGATCCGGTAGCCTCCAACAAGAGGATGCTCATGCGCGAGCTGTTTGGCGCACACGCCAGCGACCTCCTAGCTGCGGATCCATTGCCCTCCTCTCCGGGTTGATCCTAGGTCTCTTCAGTGCCCTATCCTTGTTGCACAATTGTTATTCCTTTAGTACAACTTGTTTAGGCCGCCGCCGCCGGGCGATTTGTGTAGTGTGCCTTTCCATTTGACGGATGGCCTCTCACCACTTCGAACGTGTAAAACTCTAATCTTTCACTTAACGGCACGCGTTAATGCTAAAGCAAGCTTTTGAAAAAAAGCATAATAATTTAAATATTGCACCTTCGTGCTAACCGCTTTAAATGTGCTATGTACTGCAGGCTGAGCGTATTTTATTGATGATATGTGTAATCAGATGTTAAACCCCACAATGTAAGACCATAAACCATCCTCATCATGTTGTATACTTGTGTACATGGTTATGATATTTTGATATAGGTAACCACGGCACAACAACCGGCATAACTGAACAGATAGCTCATGCCAACGTTATTCTACCAGTTTCTTACTCATGAGCCATACTGTGATGCACCACTAGAAATCTAGAATAACCTTCAGCCTGCCACAATGTGCTTACACCTTTCCCGCATGAGCAAAATTTAACTACCAATGTCACTGCCCATAGCATGCAGTTATACAGAATCCATTCCTCAAATTATACATAATCCGCATTTTTCACTATCTTTATTCTAATCCCAGTTTACAAAATAAGAGCTAGACAATCTAGTCTATCTCAGCTCTGTTTCACCGGCACCTCTCACGCTGTCATCGCCCTGGCCTTCTCAGCTCCCGGCTCGCAGCGCAGCATGGATGTTTGGAGGTGTCGGGCGCATGAAAGTTGCCAAGAAAGTATTTGACGACTTTATATTGTAGTTATATCCAAGCACACTCTCTTCTAATTACCAAGGTATTGACCCTAGGAGTGATTAAGAATTTTTTTTAAAAAAAAGCTTCATAAAAGCAGAGCGACCAGGCAGTTACTCTCTTCTCTCGAATGCCCTTGGATTGATATCCAATTTGCCTAACTTGGTGTTGCTGGATTCCCAGGCGACACGGGGCGCCTCCCCCCCCCCCCATCCGCCGCCGCCGCCGCCGCTACGCCATCGCCGCCGCTGCCTCCGGCCTTTGCCCTCAACAAGGTACCGTCGGCCACCTCTCCCTCCTTCCCTCCCCTCCCCCCTCCCGGCGACGGGGGCGGTGAGCTTCCATGGCGGCCTCGGGGGCGGCTTAGGCCGGCCCGGATCTCCTTCCGCGGCACCCTCCCCGCGTCCTCTCCCCCCCCACCCCTCCCACCCTTCCTCCCTCCTCCTCTGTGCCATGGCAGGGCGAGGCCATGGCGGGCCACGCCCGGGCGACCGGGCGGGCCGCGGCGGCGCCATGGCCGTGCCGGCCGCCCCTCCCCACGCGGTACTCCCTGCAGGGGGCGTGGCTGCGCGGCCGGCTCCGGCGATGGGTGGCACGGCCCCGCACGGGGACCCGAGACCCCGGATCCGGCGTCCGCCGGCCGGCGAGGCTTGGCAGCCGCCGGGGCGGGGCGGAAGGTGGATCGGGTCCTCGTGCCCCGGATCTCTGCGTCGGCCCGGTGCTTTGCGGCACTCCTCGCACGGCGGCGGCGGGCGGCCGGATCAGTCCTCGGGCCACTGATCTGGCGCCCGCCCGGGTTGCTCGCGGCTCGCGCATGGCGGCGCCGACCGCCGCGTGCGCGGGCGGCGGTGACGGCGCCTTCTCCTCGCTGGAATGGGCCTGGGTGGCGGGCTTCGCGGGCCGTGGTGTACCGCAGTGGGGGGAACGCGTGGGCCGTGCTGTTTTGTCGCCTCGCACCGCGGTGGTGTGGACGGCCTCATCGGGCAAAGGCGCGCTTCGACACCATGGTGGCGTGGTTGGCCACGACTCGTTCGCCCTTCGGTGACTTCGACGCATGGACCTCCAGCGAAAGCTCAGCCGACGTGGTCGGGCGGACGATGGCGACCCCTCTCGGCGTCGTACCCTTCTTGAAGGCATCGTCTTTGAGTCCCATGCTCTTGTCATCTGTGCTAGTCGGCCCGGGTCGTCTTGCTCGCTTGCTGCACCTATCTGCGCTTCATGTTCCTCCTCGCTTGGGTTTCTAGCTAGCGGTTGTTGCATCCTCTCTAGTGGATGCTTTGTCGCCGTGGTTCGTTGGCGGATGCTTTGCCGCCGGTTCTTCGGGCTCCTCTTGGGCAGCTGCCGAGTTGCCAAGAGTGACTAGTTCGCTGGCGGATGCTTTGCCGATGTGGTCGTCTTTCCGGCAAACGCTTTGCTGCTGAGGTTGGTTGTCGTGTTTGGCTCTACTCGCCGCTAGCTACCCGGGTGTTGTGTGGTTTCTTGTTGAGCAACTCCAACAGTTTGCCATTTGTGTTTGGCATTCTCAAATTTTTCCAAAAAGCTCCAAAAACTTCCTCCAACAGTTTGGCATTTGGAGTTGGCAATTTAGTGAGTGTTGGCAAATCAGGTCGTTTACACGCATTCGCGCGCTACGATGTTGGCATTCACGGCACATCCGTACGTATTAGAAGAGGTGGAAGGGCATAAACATAATTTTGTTTCTGCCTCAGGGTTCCTGAGGTAAGTTTTCAAGAGGTGGAAGGATATAAACATAATTTTGTTTCTCTTCTAGGGTTCCTGATGTAAATTAGATCTGAGTTTAGCAAATGAATTATGCCAAACTGTTGGAGATGAACTCTTTTTAGACTTGACATTTACATTTCAGATTTGGCAAATAGAGAAATTGTCAAACCAGTTTTGCCAAAGCTAATGCAGATGCTCTTAGGTTCAAATTCGCCGGGTTGTTAGTTGGAGGGTCCACCCCATCCCTCCCCTTTCGTTTTCTTGCTGTTTGTTTGTGTCGGGATTTCATGGGTAACCCGAGGGTTACTCACGCCTCCTCTTGTAGCCGGTTACCGGACTTTCTTTCGGCTTTTCTCTTAATGCGAACGGGTAAAGTCCTGCTTTTGAAAAAAATATCCAATTTGCCACAATTAATACGAATTGCTCCTCTACCTTCATGCTGATTTGAAACCGTGTGCGGGATGAAACAAAACACGTGTAGATAATTTGCAGTGCTGCACTTTTACCCAAGTTTAGGGTGGAGCATCACTACAGTACAT
>JADLZK010000814.1:0-40323 GCA_015847255.1 Hyparrhenia diplandra | reverse complement strand
GTGCTTACGTATTGCTTGGACTATAGTTAATTTCAATGAACTCTGCGTCTCTTGTCATGGTTGCTCCCGTAGCCCAAACTCTGTTCTCACTAACATATGCGAAGCGAAGAAGATTATTAATATAAGTCCATTGACATTGGGCGTGAAAAATCGACATGCTCAAACCATTATATCATACACTGTGTGGCAATTTGATCAAACCATGTGCGTGGCTTAAGATTCATGTACGTCGCACGATTGATGCTCTAGATATGATTTCGTGGCACTGCCAATTGAGTATAAGAACAATGTCTGTTATGCTGGGGATGAAGCTATTCTCCATTAGGCATAAGAGGAACAAGGATGAGCAAAAGGACGTACATGAATCTGAACCCCAAGTGGGCACTCCTTAGGTAAATTAATGATGCAAGGCAGAGGAAAAATTTCTTCCTTGCAATTGGTAATATATCACTACTCTAGATGTGGTGGCAATTTACAAAATAGTTATCACTGCTGATTCAAGCCATCAACTGGCAGTGGTTGTCCACCTATCACTGCTGGTTGAAGCCACGAAGCAGTACAGTAGGCAGTAGCGATACTTGATCACTGTCGGTTCCAAAACAACTGGTAGAGATGAGCGGCAATGCGATCGGGCCATTTGACCCGTGTTTCGAGACATGAGCCGGCAGTAAATGTCAATTTTGTAGTAGTATATATCCTTATCAAGTATGATAATTTATTCAGAGGCTAAGGATATACTTGATAAATGCTTGAAGAGGGTAAGTCACAGAGCGCGCTCTCCTTGCTACCAGTATAAATACCCCAGCGATCTGCAAGCTACCACAGACATCTTTACATATATACAAAGGTTGAAATCACTCGATCGAGCTTCACAGACTGGTTCATCAGCAACAATAATGGCGTACTCAGGGAAGGTAGCGCCCCTAGCAGTGGCCTTAGCAACCATCGTCGTCCTGCTGGTGGTTGTCACTCCCTGCGCGGCGCAGAAGTCGGACCAGGACGAGGTCGTCGACCTGCACAACGAGGCGCGCGCCGTCGTGGGTGTGAAGCCCTTGTCCTGGAATGATAGCCTGGCCACGTACGCGGAGAGCTACGCGGAAACGCGGCAGGAGGGGCTGCCAGCTGAAGCCCTCCGGCGGGCCCTACGGCGAGAACCTCTTCTTGGGCGCCGCCGGCATCAGCTATACGGTCGCCGACGTCGTGGGGGTCGTGGGTGTCGCAGAAGCAGTACTACGACCACGATAGTAAATCGACCCGCGCAGCAGGAAAAGAGGGGCGACTCGGTACACGGCAGGTGGTGTGGCGCGGCACCATCTCAGCATGCCGCGCCGCGCCGGCCGTCGAATGCAAGCAGCAGCGGCGGCGTCTTTGCCATCTGCAGCTGACAACCCGCCGGGCAACCTCGACGGCGAGAGCCCGTACTAGACTATCACTGGTCACATCATACACCTTAACGCGGCAGCGCTGGCGTTGCGCGTACGTGGCAGTGTCGTGCATGAATGCTCTCGATACATGTACCGCTGTCGTGTGTCGACGGAGTGAAATAAAATTGCGAACCGCATTGTACTATATATGTACTTTAAAGTGTGTATAAACGTAATATATGTCAAAAAGTGATGCGTGATTGGTGGTACATATATTTTCTTGTTAACACCGGTATACAATTCTGGTCCCAACGTTAAATAC
Source organism: Hyparrhenia diplandra (assembly GCA_015847255.1). Lineage (NCBI taxonomy): Eukaryota > Viridiplantae > Streptophyta > Magnoliopsida > Poales > Poaceae > Hyparrhenia > Hyparrhenia diplandra. The sequence continues at coordinate 38,637 of JADLZK010000814.1, read as the reverse complement.
CAAATTTCGAAGTTTTCCATATTGGATCAAATTTAAATAAATTCAATCTATAAAATCTCGACTTCATTTCACTATCTTCCTAATCCATCGCGGCATCACAAAATTTATATAACACCAAATCGTAAATAACACAATATATCACATATACATAAATAAAGCACTAGTAATACAGCTTGGCTCGACCAGTGGGCGCAGCTGCAAGACACTACAGGAAACTGAATCCTCTTTGCCGAGCTCCTTTCGCACTCTGCAGCTCTTTTGGTCGTGAGTGCGTGGCACTCGCAAAGAACTCCCTGAATCGGGCCGACGGCGACTTTCTTTGCCGCGAAAGTGCCTTTTGAGACTCGGCGTAAGAATTTGCCGAAAGTGTCGGATTTTGCTCCGCGCAAAGAAAACACACCGCTAACGCCGCCATAACCGGACGCGCGCTCGCAAAGATGCTTTTATTGTAAATCCCCGTGCCAACCGCCGCGCTTCTGGCAAAGATTTTTCATATCTTTGCCGAGAGCCTCGCTGTTCTGCAATCTCCTCGCAAAGGACCCATCTCAGCCGAGAGAGAGACTCAGCACTCCTCGCAAAAGCCGACTCGCCAGCTCTTTGCCGAGTGCCACGGCAATTTGTCATTTTTATTTTATGCTTTCCTCCTTGACAAAACGTAAATAATGACATATATATCACATCTATTCAATCACAAAACACAAATATCATCACATTCATCACATATTTGACTCCATCCGTCGCAGATATAACAAATCCATCATTGCATATATCACATATGTAGCAAACCGTACTCAAATCCATCCAACAAATCCACAAGTGTATCACCACATGACCAACAAAGTGAAAACAAACCAATGTTCATCCGAGAGGTGGGAAAAGGTGGAATCTGAGTTGCCAACGAAGAGAAGCCTGTATCACTCACTTGAGGCGCCTCGATTCCAAACCCGCCATCCAAAGCTGCATAGGAGAGGTTACAAGTGTTAGACATAATTACCCGATACAGAAAAGCACAAACCAAAACCCTTTGGTATCATACTCACAAGAGTACCTTTGAACGCGCCGAAGTCGTAAACTCAGCGTGGGAGGTGGAGTGACCGAGCTAGGAGCCCTAGTGGTAGAGTGAAACCACCCGACGCCGCTAGGAACCGAGTAGTTGCTCGAAGCTTCGCGCCATCGCCACAGCGTGGCCTCCAAAATTTCCCGACGCTGCTCCTTTCCTCTTCTAGTCGCCGCCGTTCGCCCGACGCTGTCCCCTCATTTCCTTCTACCGGGCCTACAATATTTAACTCCTCGCTAGCTTCAAGCAATGCAAAAGCTTCAGTAAAGGCTTTTAAAGAACAATGCACGGCGAGCAAAATAGGAAGAACTCCGAGGGCGCTGACCCGCGGCATCGCAGGCTCGGCCGCTGTCAGTATCGGGCGGTCGAGCTCGTCCTCCGCGTACTCTGACGCCGCTAGTCCGGATCTCGGCAGACCGCTGATGATGCCGCCGCCAATCCACAACCTCCCCGCAGCTTCTTGCCTCCCTCCCAAGCTCATGATGACATCCGCGATCACGTCCCGAAAAGTGCACGGATCGTAATCTTTCCCCATATTTCTCTAGTCGCCCGCGGTAATTTCATCGGCGCAGTGCCGACATTCAGCTGTCGAGACGCCTCTCAGCGTGTCGCTCACGCTTGTAGGATCACGCCGACTTCGCTTTGCCCTTGTGCTACATGCAATATGCCCGAAGTCGCTGCGCTCCCGCCGGGATGTGCCGCCAACGCTAGAAATACAGAAGAAGATTAGTGTGGCCGGATCGGCGATAAAAGAAGATTGAGCCGCCGAATCGCATAAAGAAAACCGCGCGGCTCGCACGAGAGATATGGTCGATAGCCTCGCAGTAGGGTATGCCCAAGCTAGTAGTTCGCGGAGTGGTGAGGCGCGCGCGATCTACTCAGGCAGGATGTCTTAGCGAAGACAAGAGGGCAAGAACACAAGGTTTACCCTCGTCCGGCCGCCCGAGGGCGAAACCGGCGTCCCGCTTATAGTTTGTATTGCTTGGGATTTTGAGATGGTTTGAGAGGGGGGTCCCACCGCCTTATATAACCCGGGAGGCAGGTTACAAGTTTCGGTTCATAACCGACGGGATCTATCCCGATCGGTTACCATGCGAGGGAGATTACATTAGATACGCATTAGGGGTTTATACAAGGAAACATCTATCTTGACGCCCACGCCTTCACCGTGATCCTCACGATGGCCACCGACCGTAGAGCGCCGATGGGCCGGTCTTGTGTCGCCGGCCCGACACCCGAAATTTCATGCCGGGCCATGAGGGGATTGGGGCTATCCCCCACGTTTAGTCCCCCAGCATGCCGCATGTCGCCGGTGATGAAGTCATGACGCTTATCCGACCACCGGAGGGCGCGCGTCGACCAGCCTGCGCTCCCGCACCTAGCCGGGAGTACTCATCGACCAAATTTGAAGGACACTCATCGACCAGCTTCTTTAGGTGTTTGATCCTTTACCAGATCTTCCCTCCTCGACCCCAACCGCAAAGGTAGTCTTGTTGATGATGTTGTGGTAAAGACACGGAGGCTCATTCGGATCGACGACCACCAAGGTATTCTCTGCTTAACGTACCAGTTGCAGTTGAATCCGCAGTGTGTTTTCTCGTGTCCCGCCGGGCAACCCGCTAGGCTATCGCATCATATCTCATCGACAATCGCTGTAGCCATAAGTCTCTCGTGACTGCAAGGCCCTACGCTTTGGTGGTGTGCTAGACCTCCAGATCATCAAACGCCGCTATGCGGTGCAAATAAGCAGCGCGTGTCACGGTAGTCCCGCTGAACCACACCGCCCACAATCATCTCCCCAAAGAAGCAGCATGGGCGCTGCACCACCAAACTGAATCATTCTAATATCATGAAGTAGTTGACGCATAAGAAGATCAAATTAAACATACTTAATCTCAAAACGAAGCAATATTAATGTTGTTCATCTACCGATAGAAGTCATCGCCCTTGCTTCATCCTTCCCCATCCTCCGGCCAAGCACCGACGCTGCGTAGGTTATGACGGCCCGTGCTTCACCGTGATGGCATGTCGGGTGACGCTGTGGAAACCTCGCGGGTAGTTCATTAACTCATGTTGAGATCTTTTCTCGTTTGTGCCATCCGAATGCCACCTTGCACGAAACCTTCCTCAAATTTTTTTATCACAGCCTACACATGCGTATCACGGCAACTCACAAATTTCATGATTTTTTGACTTCGCTTGCTTTTTATAGAATTTGAAAACGTATTCCCACCGCTAAAGTGAATCGACATGTTTCGCGCACAAGATGTTCAATTTTCTGCGTGTCCCCGATGAGGCCTCACGTTAGACTCACAAGCAAAATATCATTTTTCCATTCATTTAGTTCAATTATTCAATGACTTGCAGTTCAAATTTCTGAGTTGTGAAAAGAAATTCAAATAAAAGAGGTAAATTAAAGAAATATAGTAAAAGTACGAAAAATTTCCAAATTTAGACATGGAGCAAGAAATACTGTAGCAAACTACGTAAAAAACTTGAAGTCAAAATCTATATATATATATATATATATATATATATATATATATAGGGAAAAAGATTTTCTACTCCCGTGAGTATATACCCCATGTGTATATCTCTAGATTTAGGCATATATATGACTGAACGAAGTGTATGTAGACGAAGTATATGATCATACTAGACCATCTACGTGATATTTATGTTAAGTATGTATACATACCTAGAGTATGTGGGATATACTTTTTATATATACAGCAAGTGGGCATTTTTGGTAAATATTAAAAGTATGGGTTCCTTCAAATTTTTCGCGCAGTAAGATTTGAAGTATCTTAATATGAGTATATAAAACATACTCAAACTGCTAAATTAGTATGAACACATACCGCAATGTGCTTTTTAAAGATGGGGAGTAACTACTCCCCTGAGTAAAACACCCTCACCCTATATATATATATATATATGCCGAGTCGCCTGCACTCAAGAAAGGAGCTCTTTGCCGAAGTGCCGATGGCAGACACCGGCAAAGGTGTAGGCTTTGCCTAGCTACCAAACGCCTAGCGCCGGGCAAAGGCAAAGGCGCTGACGGGCGCAGGCGCTACTCTTCTCCGAAGCGTCTCCTCGGTGTTTAGTGTCAACACTCGCAAAGCTGAATTTTGCCGAAAGTGTCGTCACTTTTTGTCGACGTGTTGAGCTCTCGCAAAGATAGGAATGCCGAGTGTTTCCCTTTGCCGAGAGCGACGCCGGGTAAAGAATTTACTTTGCCGTAGTGCCCCGATATTTGGCACTCGCAAAGAATTTTGGCGCTCCGCAAAGCTCCGAAGTTTCCCCGTAGTGATATGCTAGTGTCGTCGAACGTGAGTGAAGAGAAAATAAACAAATTTCAAAGAAATTTAGGCTTTGTGAGGCTAAAGGATATGGAGAGGCATTTTAGTGTGCTGGGTGAAATTTTGGAGTGCAAGATGAAATTAACCAAAAAAAATATGGCTGATATAATTTTTTTTTTGGGCCTAGTGAATAGGCTTATATTTTATACCTTGTTTCCTATGGTTCCTTCTAGCCTACCCCCAACTACTGCATGCCAAGCATATTACTTGTTGTTGTAGTAGTGAATAGGCGACATTTCAATAATTCTGGGAAAAAAATTCAAAACTGTATAAACCCCTCTTATTTTATATATCTGTTATAAGTGACAACCTTTCATTATAAAGCGGTTTTACTTAGGATTGTCCAACTCTTGTCATCGATCGGGTGAAAGGGTAATTATGAGAAATTAACAGCTCAGATTTGAGTAAAACCAAAAGGGTGTAGTGTCAGCAAAGAAAAGTAATTCACCTCAAAGTTGAACTAAAATAAAGCAAAATTTAAAGCAAGTATATCACAGATTACAATAATCGCACTAATTTATTAACTAACAGATTGATGACTAAGTACATGCATAGATCACCTTACACAATAACTAAGTACTTACAAAAATAACTCAACAACTAGAAAGAGGAAGGCAAAGTTCCTAATAAAATGACGGATAGGCGATCTCGTGGCGACTTTTATGGCGGTGGTGACTTTAAGGCAAGTGTTCGAGCTTTGATCTTGGATCCTGCCATGGAAATCGAGTGTGCTCTATAAGGGGGGGCCAAGCCTTGCGGGTGGCGTTTGGCTCTATATATCTCTGTCTGGTCTGCATCACGGCAAAACCTCTCTAGGTGTCTGTGCCAGGGATTGCCTTTTTCTGGTCTCAGTGAGATGTATAGTATGTATCACTAACTTTTTATGGGTGGGTTGCCGTAAATGGTATAAGTCATAAGTTGTGTGTGAGCCCATGTTTTATTTGAATTTTACATCGAGCTTACAAAACTATAAAAGTGTGTGCACAAGCAGTCCATAACCTATCTATACAAGAGTTTAACAAACTGCCCCGTAAGGCTATTGCCCCTGTTTGGGATCCATGGTTAGAGTTAGTTTGAGCTATTTACGACTCAAATAGCCCTAAAAGTATCCAAACATGAGTGTTAGATTGGGAGTTATTGCGATCTAAACCCACCCAAAAACTATCCCCCAACGGGTGCTAATTGAGCTATTTCAAAGGCCCAAAATTTCCATTAAAAAGTCAAGGCTTTTCTCTCCCTCCACCCACACCAAACGACGTGGAAAGTATATTTATCATCAATTTAACCCTTCCATCCAAACACCTCTTTGGCTAGAGCTACTCAAGTGGTTAGTCTTGAGCTAGACACTAACTCTAACCTCTAACTTAGCTAGAGTATCCAAATAGGGCCTATGACTCAATGGTCATAGAAATTGTGTCTTTATAAATACCATTCTTTTTGGCAATTCCTTATTAGATGGACAACCTATAGAATTGAATTTAAAAAAATAGCATTAAAATAAAAGATGTTTTCACATGGGCCGACAAAAACTAAACAGCCGCCTTTTGGTCAGAGAATTAATCCACTACCTGATTCCATGTGCAATACTTATTTCTTCCTCTCACCATAGAGTTGTTGGTAGGAGGGGGATAACCTTTTTTTTTCTTTTGATCTCTTTTAGTAAAAAACTATTTTCAAAGGTTAGTATTTTGTAAACATTTTTTGTTATACGTGTTTATAATGTACCGCATTATGGTGAAGTATAATTAAAAGATGACACAATGGTGTATATTGTCAACGTGTATACTAAAATGATCTGTTCACTACCACAAAACAGAATTTTCTGGCGCCAAAACCGCCAAGGAATATAGAAAAACCGCTAAGGAAATAGTTATTGGCTACCAACCTCGCCAAGCATGAACCGCCAAGGCTAGATGCCAAGGAAAATACAATTTTCTTGGCGCATAGTTCCTCAAGAAAGTTTTTCCTTTGACCGGCAACCGCCAAGAAAAAATATAGACATGCAATCGGATTAAGCCAAGGCGACAAAGAAAAATGAGGCAAAGCTAGTCAAGGAAATTCATTTTCTTGGGGGTAAGTAACCTCCAAGGGGTGAGTGCGTGCGTGTTGTGAGCGTCTCAAGTTGTAATCGTAATTTCAAAAAAAAAAAAAAGGAAACATGTCAACCATCAAGGAAATATGTCAAAAAAAGTTCAAAAAAACACTCTACGCCTTCTCGAAGTTTTGAACTCACAACGTGAGACTTCACATACTTGTTTCCTCACCACTACACCTCTCAATCACTTGTGACTATGTAGCTATCTAATGGTTTTGTATTGAGTGTAGTGAATTTTGTAATGCATATTTGACACTCTAAACGAAAATCACATGAAAAAGTTTGAATAGAAAAGTTTTAGATCTTTTTCAAGTACTATAATTTTGATATAGGTCATTTCTCCGCCCGAGATCATTTGAAAAAATTCATAAATGTAGGGATTTAAAAAACAAGCTCCTTGGCGTTTGCACCAACACTCAAGGAAATGGTGGCTTCCTGACTTAACAACAAATAGCCAAGAAAAGATGATATTTCCTTGGCGCCTAAAGGGACAGTTTGTTAAAATGAATTTCCTTGAGGTTTTACTACAAATCACAGTGGAAATGAAAAATTCCTTGACGGTTGAATTGGCACTCAAGAAAATACCGAACCCCTCAAGGAATTTCCGCTTGGGTAGTGGTTAGACAAAAAATCACTACTGTCGTTCAACCTAATTAAAACAAAAACAATAGAAATAGAACTTAAAAATTTTCACAAGCAGCTTCAATGTGAAAAACCACCCATAAAGAAACCTGCAATTTCTTTAAGTGAGCTACGCGTAAAATGATTCCGCATGTGTAAATATGATTTCCTAATAAGTGGTGGAAATTAGAATTACAGAACACCCCTGGAAGTGGCTTATAATTTATAATCAGGTTATAAAAATAGAGATGTCTAGAAGAAATGATTTTTATTGTAGTGTTATTGTTTTTTTTTTTTTTTTTGAGAATAAGTAGTGTTATTGTTGAATGATGAGTCGAGAAAGGCCCTGTGCTTAGAATGATAGCAGGGTGCAGGCCCAATATCGACTGGTTTGTGGGTCACAAAAACTGGCCTTTCTAGGGAAAAAAAAAAAAGGGGAGCATTTCAGCGCCCGGACGTCCGGCGCGCCGCTCGCGTCCGGACGCCCGGTCTGCTTCCGGCCTGGCCCACGAAAACGTGTTGTGTCATTGTGTGCCCGCTTTGCTCGCGTCCTGATGCCTCCCTCGTCTTGTGGTCGTGCTGCTTGCGGCCTCCGCATGCTCGCCAGCCGCGTGCGGTTGCTTCCACTGCTTGCGTGTTGTTCTTGCATGCTGAAATACTGTTATGTGCCTGCGCCTTACCGTTTGCATGCTCTGCTGGGCTTGGTGCCCTACGTGTCTGTGCTTGTGCCTGCACCTGTTTCCTCGCATGCACTTGCGCGCAGCTGCTGCAGCGTGAGTGCTACTGCTGCTCATGTGCCGCTATGCCATGCTGCTTAGCGCCTCGCATGTGGATAATAGCATTGGCATTGATGTACTGCATGGTTGTACTCCATACGTTCAAAGAAAGAAGAAGGAAAGGATAAGGCCAGGAGAGACAAGGAAAGGATCACACTGTTGCAACATTTGTGAAACAAAATGCAACATCCAGATCAAAACATTTGCAATGTAAGACTTGAACGTATGAAACATTTTGATCAAGCTGTTGCAACACACCTTTGAAACACTTGAAAACATATGCAACATGTATTTTCCAATTGCGTCTTTATCGCAACCGGGAGAGGTGCCTCGGTGGGCAGCTGCCCGCCGAGCCGCGTGGGCGTCGTACCGCGGCCACCTTGTCCGCCCGCGTGCTGGTCGGGGCCGGCAGAAGGCCGACGCCTCTGCGCGCCTGCTTTGGGCTGCCGGAGCCGCGGCGGCAGTACCCCATGCCCGCGTGTGCGCATCGGGAGAGGGCCACGAACTGGGGCACAAGCTGGGCCAGTGTCGACTTCTAGACCTCGGTGGCCGGCGTCGACTTCCAGGACCTGCTCTGCTTCATCATGTTTTAGTAATAGTGTAGCAGGAGTTTCATTATAAAATAGAGCATCTATAGCAAAGAGTATGCGCAAGAAAGACAAAAATTCATTGCTCTCACAAACAGGGCCACCATGAAAACAAATTACACTAGCAATTTCATTGTTGCAGTTATGCATGGTTGATGTTTCACTTAGTAGTGTAGCAGAGATGTTTCATTCTAAAAAACAGGATCTAATATAATCAAAACTAATACTACGAGCATCTACGGGCAAGATAAATGAAGCTATTGTCAAAAAACATTGGTGAAACATGACAAGTGAGTCAATGAAACATTTCAATCGGTTTGTCAAACATGCCACATTTCAATCGGTTTGCTAAAAACATCTCAATCTGGTTTGCTGAAACATTGGTAATAGATTGTCAAAACATGACAAATGAACATAAAGCAACATCCATAATCGAACATAGATTGCATATAGCCGCAACATCAAGGTTTGGCACTCCTACAAACCTAAAAGAACATATGAAACAACCATGGTCGAAATGGAGGACCGAGGGCTCGCTGCGGCCCGGTGCCTCCTCCATCCTCCACGCTTCCCTCATCTCAAAAATATTTGCCCGAAAACAAAAAATATAAAAATATTTGCCCCAAAACCCATTGCCTGGTAGGGGGTGCATTTAAAAGGACACTTGCCCCCAAAACCCTAAATTTAAAAATCGGGCTTTGTGACTAGGCAAACGCCATGAACCCTAATCTTGTAGATGCTATATATACTAAACTCAACAAAGCGCATCTAAACCCTAATCTCAAATACGACACAACCCTAATCTCGTGAGACAAACCGAACCCTAATCGCAAACGCCCTCTACACAATAATCTTAGCAAACGCCATGAAACATAAAACCCTAATCTCAAAGAAACTCCCCGAACCCTAATCTCAACAAACGCCCCGAACCCTAATCTCAAAGAAACGCCTATACTAATCTCTCAAAGAACGCCTAAGCAAACTGCCTATACCATAATCTCAGAGATACACCTAACCCTAATCTCAATGAACGCCCACACAATAATCGCAGCGAAATGCCATAAACCCTAAACAAATCTCAAAGAAACTCCTCGAACCCTAATCTCAACAGACGAAACCCTAATCCCAACAGACCTAAACCCTAATCTCAAATACGCCCAAACCTTAATCTCGCAGATGACCTAAACCCTAATCTCGCAGACAACCTAAACCCTAATCTCGGCCAGACGCTCTAAACCCTAATCTCAAAGAGATGACCTAAACCCTAATCTCGTAGATGATCTAAACCCCTAATCTCGAGATGATCTAAACCCTAATCTCAACAAACGCCGATACACTAATTCAAGAACGCCATGAACCCCTAATTCGGCACACACACCCAAACCCTAATCTCAAATAACGCTCTACACAATAATCTCAAAGAACGCCATAAACCCTAATCTCAAGACACACCGAACCCTAATCTCAAGAAACTCCCCCAACACTAATCTCAACGATGCCCCGAACACTAATTCAAAGAACGCTTATACACTAATCTCAAAGAAACGCCATGAACCCTAATCTCAAAAGAGACAACCTAAACCCCTAATCTTAGCAAACGCTTCTACACAATCATCTCAAAGAAACGCCATGAACCCTAAACCCTAATCTCAAAGAAACTCCCCGAACCCTAATCTCAACAGACGCCCGAACCCTAAATCAAAACAAATAATGGCGTAAGATGAAACAAAAATATTTGCCCCAAAAACCCATTACCGGGTATGGCATGCATTTAAAAAGACACTTTGCCCCAAAACCCTAAATTTAAAAAAAAATCAATTAGTGACTCAAGAAACTCCATGAACCCTAATCTTAGTACACGCTTATACACTAATTCTCAGATCTGACCTAAACCCTAATTCAAGAGACGACCTAAACCTTTAATCTCAAGAGACGACATGAAGAGGAGGCGGTCATTGGGCAATTCATGACAAAATTCATGGTTGTTAAGGCCCACGCATGCCCGATCGATCGACGATTGGGTCGGCTCGCAAATTGCTTCGTTTTTAAGAATCCGCATCGCCGACACCTTCGCTTGTAACATGGTCAGTTGCAACATGTATGCTCTCAAACAATTGTAACATGCTCGATGTACTTTGCAACATCAATATGATTCTATTGAAACATCCTTCAAGAACGCAATTGAAACATTAAAACATGTATGATTCTATTGAAACATACATCCGAAACAACAACAAACACTTGAAACATGGTCTTGCAACATGTCTAAAAAAAACATCCCCAAAACACTCTTAAAACACATGACCACCACACGACCCATAGCGTTTACCTAGTGAGAAACATTGATGCGGTCAACCATGCCCGTGATTTCTAACGCCATTTCGGGCAAGCATTCACCTAACACGGAGAGGACGATCCGGGAGGCCGACCGCGCGTCCCGGCCGAGCGCCCCTAGGTGGCCACCTGAACGCCCTCGAAGTGCAATATGGTCGCCGCCGCATGACAATCGTCCCCGAGCACGAGCACCGCGGCGAGGAGACACAAGCGCTTCACCTTCTCCCGCTGACGACGGCAGATCCACGATCGCGGCGACACGCGCCCCGCACGGCATCCGGGAGACCGCAGAAATCTCATGGTCATGGCGCCCCCCAGTGCGCACCATGGTGTCGGTGATCTTGGCTCGTGTACCGCACGCCTGCCCCGCACGCTACAAGGATGACGACAGCTCCGCGCGCGGGGCGTGAGAGGCACGGGTGAGTGAAAAGGAGGCGACCGGGACGGGAAGGCGAGGTTAAGCCGCCATGGCGACCGCGACAGGGAAAGTTGGAGAAGGCAACGACGCCCGCCCATCGGGCCCGCTCGCTCACCCGGCTTCCCCATGACGGCCGCCAGCTTTCCCCCGCGTCCGCCATCGCCTCATGCCCGCCTCGCCGCGCGCCGCGGCCTCGCTCTCCCTCGCCGTGCTCCTCGCTTCGCCCGCCGCGCTCGCTGACGCCGCTGCTGTCCGGTGTCCGCTCCCAGCTGGAGACACCGACGCGCTTAGGCACGACTCACCTCCACCGCCTTGAGCTCTCCCGCCACTGCCGATGCGCGCCTCGCTCGTCCTCGCCATCATCTCCGTGGGGCCTTCGCGAAGCGGGCCGTGCCGCGCATGCTCTCGCCTTGGGACGCCGAGTGGCCGGCCCCTCGCGCAGAGGCCGGCGCGCCGCGGTGCCGCACTCGTGCCGCTGCCGCTGAGTCCGGTGCACCGGGCGGAGCGCCGATCTCCACCAAGCACGCGTGGCGCGGGCGCTGTCACGCGACGGCGCCGTAACGGACGCTGCACGCAGCGGGCGGCGCCAGGTTGTCGGCAGTCCTGTCCGCGATGCGCCGAGGCACAGCGCTGTGGGGTGTCTAGAACCTCGTGGTGTTCGCGACGATGAGTCGAGGCATTCCAGCCGGCGTACGGAGTGAGCACACGCTGAGGGGGAGTCGTCGCCGCTGTCGCATCGGAGCGCGCGACGTCGCTGCGGGAGGAGGCAGAGGCAGGAAGAACGGGCGGTCGTCCCCGCCGTGGCCACGAGCCCGCATGGCCACCGGAAGCTGGGAAGTAGGGGAGAGCGGGCACCGGGGGTTGGGAGCAGGGTCGGGAGGAGCGGCGCCGTGCGCGTGACCTGGGTGCCGGCGGAAGCAATAAGAAAACGGGCGCTCTCTTGGGGACCGGATGGTTGGCGAGGCCCAAGACGCGCGCGTCCGGAAACAGGTGTGATGACGGCCGGACGCCCGTCATAAACGCTTCCGGAAAAAAGCCTAGGATTTTGTTTTCTTCTGTCGTTCCCAGGCCTGTGGCCCAAATATGTGGCCCAAAAAAAAAAAGCTGCTTATGATGAACGGGCAGGAAAGCCCAATGGGTCTCTAATCGGGAGGTCCAGTCTTGTATCGGCTGTCCGGTAACCGAGACCCAAAAAATAAAGTAGTAAAAGTCTTTTCTCAAAAAAAGGAAAAGAAAATAGTAAAAGTTTTATGCAGTGGCAGCTGAATGTTGTATGGAGTATACAGGGGTAAAAAAATAGGCCATATATTTTTTGATAATCCATGTCAGAATTGGAACATTTCATATTTGCACCATATTTGAACTTGAACCCAAATACTCTGGCAACAACACGATCCATTAACGTGCACAAGGGTGAAAAGCTGAGCATGTTACTGAAAAATCTATAAAGAAAAACTTTTAATCAAATTATGTAATTTTTTCTTGAGAATTACACAAGACAACGCCGACGCCACAACACGCACGCACACACTCCCCTATGAACACACGTGACGCAGAACTCCTACCCCCCTATGAGCACATCCAAAGGACCAGCACCTAGCAGATCCTGGAGATTCCCAAAGTCACCATTGTCCCTCGTCGACGGAACGCCGCTACCACTTAACGCATAATGCCGGTAAATCCTGGGAAAATCCTGCAAAGGTGCGAAAGACCGTGATTAACCCCGGTGGGTAGCGGGCCCGCTTGACCGGCCCTACCATTGGGACTACAAGCTAAATCGCAAATTATGTAATGATTGGTATATAATTGATGTGAGTGTCTTGTATCTTCATAAATTGAAAATATCTAGTGAGAGATGACATCAATACGTGAAGTGTATTTGAGGGATGATGCGGGCATTTACTTGTAACATGAGGGGAGGGAGTAGTTCGCTCAAATTCGAAAAAAAAAAATATTGGTTACTCAATTGAGACATCGACACAGAGCATCAGTTTTGACCACGCATGCAATTTTTTTTTTCGTACCAACCGAGCAACTCACGTGTCGCATGACGGTTAAAACTAACGTAAGCAACTGCCACATCATTTACAAGTCGCAGTAAGAAATTACAAAAGCAATCGAGGTGAGTTTTCCCTATTTTTAAAAAAATACATCAATATCAATATAATTCAATCGAGCACACACCTACTGTCCATGATTTCCCATTGGTGCACGATTCATTCAACGCTTCACTGAATTTTGTCACTCTTTTCTTTGCATGCAAAAGTTTGATTAGACTATGACGGTAAGAGCGTCCCCAACGATAACAGGGAAATCGCTAGCGACTTAGCCTCCGTGAATAATAAAAAGGACGACGCAAGCATAGCCGAGCGTGCTGTGGAGAACGTGAGATAGGCTATTGCTGTCTCACTAGCGCTCACCCAAGCATTCGGTTAACCGAAAACCGATCAGTCCGGTTCCTCGGTTTTTATTGAAATTCGTTATCCAAAAACAGGACCAATCGGTTCTTCTCTCGAACCAAGCAAATTCGCTTCGATTTTTTCGTTCGCTTCGTTATAACCGAAAAAAACGAATTCATATCGATAGAGAAAAAGAAAAGGAAAAAGAGAAAAAAAAAGTGAACAATGGATGCAAGTCTGTGGGGTCGCCGCCGTGAACCTCCGCCCACCGGAAGGTCGGGCCACGGGCCGCCGCTGCTTGGGAGGTCCGCGCCACCACGAGAAGCCGCCACCATCGCGCTTGAGGGCCGTGCCACCACGCCTGGTGCCGCTGCCGAGGGCAGGGAAGGAGTAGCCGAAAGCAAATGAAAGTCCCTGTCCTCGTCGCGTGGAGCAGGGGGCGGCCGGGACGGGAGTAGGCAGGCGCCAGGCGTGCGGGGAGATTAGGGCGGCGAGGAGGGAAGTGCGGCAACGGGATTGTAATGGTGGCGGGTCGCGTCCTGGTGCCGGTGGCTTGAGCAGTGTAGGCTACGGGAGGGGAGATGAGTGAGCATTTATATTTAGGTTTTAATTGTATTGGGCTGGGCTGCATTTTGATGGGCCTTCATACTACAATTTGGTTTTTTTCGTCGGCTCTGTTAACCGAGCCCAATACCGAATTAACCGTATAAATTTCGGTTCTGAGAAGTGGGGAACCGAAAGGAACCGAAATTTTTGGTTTTAGTTATTTCGGTTTTCGGTTCCAAGAAGTTAGGTTCGGTTCTCGGATTTTTGTGCCAGGGCGAAGCTAGCGCAGGGTGCTCTAGTCCGCTTTTAGCCAATAGAATTTGAGTCCAGTTAGCAATTTAGTTCCGTTGGGGACGCCCTAATATGCATGGTAATGATAATATCATCTGCCGCGATTGGCGGGAAACTAATTAAGTTGGATCGTGCCGGTCGTTATTTCCAAAGTCACCGGTGACCTTTCCAGACCACAAGTTGTGTGTTGTACACTTGTACTGTGCTGTGGAAATTCTACGCAAGCATCCTATTTAATTTCTTCGTACCAGACGTTTTCAACCTTCAACGCGCCCTAGAAAGTTATTGGACGAACTACGTATACATATATCTCTAACTAGTAGGATTTATATATCCGTACAGTATATCATATATAAGCTCTTGACAATCTCTCCCCCCCGTCATAAAGAATTTGAAAAACATCTTGCCTGACCTAATTACAAATGGTAAATATAATTGCATTTACGTATATTTTTAATCACAAATCATATATAGTTTCCATGGCCCTTTTTCCGCACACGTGGCCTGATGATCGCTGAGGCCAACAATAATAAACACGAACAACATTGAAATGTCGCAGGTATTTTTGTTGGCCAAGTCCCCTTGAAAACTTAATGATAAAACAACAATCTTCTGGAACCCTAGCTAATATAAATCTTGCACGCGTGAAGAAACAGATATTGGTCATGGCCGACCCAGATCAACAGATGATGTAAACCTTCTTTCAGAATGCCGTGTCCGGCCATTTTGTAAGTGCTGCTGCTAGAGTTTTATTAAACCAATCACGCGCTTAGGCGTGATCGGAAAAAAGAGTCTACACTAAACCAAAGCCCACTTCGTCCAGATTTTTTCCCGCCGATCCTATCGGATCATCCCATGCCATGGAAATTTTTGTCCCTCTTGGAATTCTTTTAGTTCTTGTAGGCGCCACCATTGACCGTGACCACGCCAAATACGTACAGCAAATTAACAGTCACCACCATTTGTTTTATCAGTTTGGCATGCATCTTGCTTGGACAAGTCACCAAATTAAACTCGGTGTCCCCTATACCAGTATAAAATACGTACCCTGGCTACTGCCACATCTCATGTGACCGATCCATCATCGATCACAACAGCCATCTGCTCATTCATATAACTTCGTGAGCATCAGCAACAAAAATGGCGTCCTCGTCACTGAAGCTGCTAGCGTGCTTGTAGCCGCAGCTCTGTCCCTGGCAGCCATGGTCGTCACGCCGTGCGGTGCAGAACTCGCCGCAGGACTACGTGGACCCGCACAACGCGGCGCGCGCGACGTCGGCGTCGGCCCCGGTGTCCTGGGACGACACGGTGGCCGCGTACGCGCAGAGCTACGCGGCACAGCGGCAGGGCGACTGCCAGCGATCCAATTCCGGCGGGCCCCTACGGCGAGAAACATCTTCAGCTCCGCCGGCGCTGACTGGTCGGCGTCCGACGCCGGGGGTCGGGTCCCGAGAAGCAGTACTACAACCACGACACCAACAGCTGCGCCGACGGGCGGTGGTGTGGCCACTACACGCAGGTGGTGTGGCGCGACTCCACCGCCATCGGCTGCGCTCGCGTCGCCTCGCGACAACAACGCCGGCGTTCATCACTTGCAACTACAACCCGCCGGGCAAATTTCTGCTCGGCCAGAGCCCATACTTCAGACGTAGTGTGCCAGCCGCATATATGAATGAATGAATACATGCAAGTACGTATACTAGGGTCGGAGGGAAAAATGAATTGTTGTCAACTTTATACTGTACTATGAATGTTTTCATAAACATAATAAGTCAATAAAAAATCATATGTGATTGGTGAGGCATATATTAATATATATTTGTTCTTATTTTGATCGCTACTCCAAAACGATTTTCAGAACATGATCATTTTGGCACTATACCACAACCAATCTGTAGCGTTAGACAATAGATCATAGCGATGAATTGGTTGGTAAAGCGCTTTATCCCTTTAAACCACTGGTCGCTAAAATTTATAATAGATCATTTTGGGCAGTATAAATATTAGCCCATTATCGACATCGGGTATAAATCCTTGGGGGGATTATTATTTAAATTTTAGCGAGCGAGCCCTCCCTTGTCTCGAGCATGACCACGAATCCAGACATCCTCCGCTGTGGTTAGTGAGGTCCTCGGGCCGCGCATGAGCTCCCCCCCGCGAGACAGATTCTCCGCCGCCGGGCCCGCAAATGAGCTCGGCGAAGATCCGCTACTCCACACCACCGAGATCTCTCCGGGACGAGCCTGCTGCTCGCGGCGCTGCACCTCATCCGGGACCTCTTTCCGCCTCGCTCGAGCTCCCCGCGACGAAAGCACCGCAGGACGGCTGCAGAAGAGCTTTCGCCGCCGCTTTCCCGGCAGAAGCTCGCGGGTACGGGAGTTGGTCAACAACTCTCTCGACGGACCCAACCACTCCCGACGGACGCCAGCTCACGAAGAGCTACAGCCTGCAGGGAGAGGTCATTCGACCGCCTCGCCATACCCCGCCGGCTCCAACAGCCCCGCCACGTAGTCGGGCGGTACATACGGGTACGACTTCCCATCGACGGTGCGGGCACGCCCATGCCGAGAAGACGTCTTCCAACTACGATTAGAGACAGGCGACGCCGACCGCTGCCCTAAACCCCGATCCCGCGTAACGGCGTAATTCGACCAATTTCAGCATCCAAGCGCACCCGGGAGCTCGAGGAAGCTCTCACCGCGGCCGTGAGCTCATCCGAGAGCTCTTTTTCTTGCATCAAACACTCGCACATGTATTTTTCATTTTCTTTTAGGTCCTCAACTCGATGAGAGCTCTCGAGCCTCGCCCCTTGTGATCATAAAAGGAGGCAGCCCTCCGCCTGAGGCAAGGTTCAAGGTTTTCGACACCTACACCCCGCACTCTTACACTCTCGATATTGGCACTAGCCTCAATCATAGAGACTTGGGAGCCCCCTCCCTCTCTCGATCTTGCTTTTGTACTTTAGCCCCCGGTATGAGCATTTGAGCTCGGATAGTGATCAAGACCGACTAGGGAGCCCGATTTGCCCCTAACCAGATAAATCTTGTGTCATTGTCTCAAGAGCTAGGCCATCTAGACAAGCATTAGCCAGAAATTACTGTGACACGGTGGTACAAGACCACGGCTGGCGCGCGCCGTAGGCAGCGCTTAGTGCTACGTTTTCCCCACTCCACGGCCTCCTCCGCCGACGACGGCCGCGGGGCGCTAGAGATGCGCCGCACCATCGACTTCCAAAGGTCTTTGTGCGGAGAGTCCCTCATCGAGCTATCCACCCGCCCAGCGCGGCGCGGAGGACATTCCCCGCGCCTCCCCGGGCGCCACCGACTCGGGTCGACGAGCATGGGCGGATTCGACTCCGCTACCGGTCAGCCCCATCCGCAGCCGCTGCGGATCGTTTCTTAAGCCTCATCAAGGACCTGCTCCCGAACATCCTAGGGCGAGCCTACGCAGGCTGCGTTCCGCCGGCGATGTGACCCTCTCCGCCGCCAACGCCATCCTCTGCTCCTTGAGGAGGCGCGCCGCCGACGAAGTTCACGGCAGCCTATGCTAGGATGTACCCCGCGGGGCGGGGGGCGGGTCTTCCACTCTCATCGGGGCGACGAGTCCCAACGCATCAGCGCCCATGAGCCGAGCTCACCCTCGATGGGATGAGCCTCATGGATTGCGACCCCACGCCGCTGCTACATGTGCCACTCCCGGGTGCGGTAGAGGAAGTCCACTCGGCGACGCCTCCCCAGCGCACGCCTTGGGACACCGCCGCGTCGGCCGAGCCGCTGTCGACCGCGTGCTCGGGCCGGAAGAGCTCGAAGAGCTCGGCGCGGCAAACACGGCGTGAAGCCCTCCTCCGCCGAACAAAGGGAGGCGGGCGGCAATCACGAGCACGAGCCCGAGCTGGTGAACCCAAGACCGCATCAACCGGGGCGGGCCCCAGCAGCTCCCGCCGGTGTTGGAAGAGCCTCCCGGGGCACCTGGCGGCCGCTACGCCTCTCCTCGTCATTGCCGGCCCCAGGAGCCCGAGGCACGAGGGACCCATGAGCAGCTCAAGAGGCTCGAGGAAGCAGCCAGTTCGCGAGCGGTTCCCGCGCGTCCCCATCGCCGGCCGCCGGAAGAGCACGAAGCCTCCTCCCATCCCGGCGGCGTCCACACGGCCGCGGTGGCGAACCAAGGCGCAAGGGGGACACCATCAACGCCCGGCGCCGGCGGAAGCCCGCGACAAGAACGCCACGGGGCGACAGAATGCCACCGCGATGACCACGGCGTCCTCGCACCTACGGCAAACGACGCGGTGGGCGCCACGGCGGTGGAAGAAGACAGAGGCCGCGGCCGGGTCACGCGCCGGTGGGCGAGCCTCCCAGCGGGGATGCCGGCCCTCGAGCTCGGGCTGGGAGGCCTGGGCCTTCGGCCACGCATCCACGACGCCCCGTTCCTCTCGCTCCGAGGCTGAGCATCGGTGCGAAATACAACGGGAGACCGGGCCCCGCCACATGGCTCGGGGACTACCGCCTTGGCTATCGGCCGAGGTGCCGACGGCGACCACTTCATCATCCATGGCCTCCCACCTACCTTGCGCAGATTCTGGCCGATCGTGGCTTGAGCACCCCGAGGGCACCATCCGCAATCGGGAGGACTGCCGGCGTCTTCGTCGAAGAACTTCACAGAACCCACGCCCGCCAAGCACGGCGTGGGACTGGGCGAGGTCGCAGCGAGAAGAAGGGAGAGCTCGCGCGACTACATCGGCGCCTCCAAGCTTCGAACAACCTCCTCTGAGGCCCTCCGACCTCGAGATCATCACCGCCTTCACCTTCGGCACTACCTCGCGAGACCCTCGATCCACGAGCTCGACGGCCCGTAAGCCTTTAACCGTGAAGGAGCTCTCGACCTCGCCACGCCACGCCGAGGGGAGAGGACGCCGCCCGCTGTCACCGGGCAAGGAGGCAAGCCGAAGGGCGACGCACGAAGAAGCCGGGGGATCGAACTCTCGCGGGGAAGAAGAACAAGAAGAACAAGCGCCCCACGCGGCGACAACGATGATGAGTTCGGGGCGCCGCGATAAGCGCAAGGCCGGGCGGCAAGGTGGCAAGCCCTTCGGGCCCCCAAAGAGCACTGCTGACAAGATGCTCGAGGAGCCGTGCCGCACCCGCGAGGAGCGGCCAAGCACAAGATGAAGGCTGTCTCATGAAGAAGCACGTGATGGGCACGGGTGCGGCGGTGGCGTTGGGCGGCAGCGACAAGGCGGCAACTCTCAGACGAGTTCGACGCCGACATGTACATCGGGGCGGTGCCGTCAACATATGCGTCTTCGGTGAGACTCCGCCACGAGTCCAGCGTAGACAAAGCTCACGCGCCGAAGTCCTCTTCAATCGAGCCGACTACCCCGAGTACCTCAATTGGTCGACTCGTGATCACCTTCGACAGTGATGCATCCCCGACACATCCGGGTACCGAGGAGGTACCCGCGTCGTCGACCCCATCATCGGTACCATGCGCCGGGGAAGGTGTTGATGGGCGGTGGCAGCGGCCTCAACCTCCTACATCCGCAGCGGCTCCAAGCCCCTTGGCATGCCCGGGCGCGCCTGCCGTCGCGGGCCGTCCGCGGGGTGGTGCGGGGAAGCAAATGCTCCCGCCGGGCGGATCGACCTCCCCGTCACCGGACTCGGACAACTTCAAGGAGGTCCACGCTCGAGGTGCTCCCCGCTCAAGAACGCCTACCTTTCTGTTGGGGCGGCCATGCTATGGCTTCATGGCCGCCCCTAACTACCTACCCCACAAGCTCAAGATCCCCGGTCCGGGGTCATCACCGCCGACTCCACCTTTGAGCACGCACTGGCCGCGAGGGCCGCCGCCCGATGCGCCTAACGCCGCTGTCGATCGGAGCGATCTTGCCTAAGATGGCGGGGCGCTACCAAGACTCCCCCCGAGCTCAAAAAGAAGATAGCACGAGTTCAACCGCCGAGCCCGAAAGCAGGCGAGCGAGTTGCCGACTCGCCGAGCTCGAGAAAGGTCGGGCACATTCGAGGCCGGGGGACGCCTAAGGAGGTCACGGCCGACAAGGATGGGCGCGCCCTCTCTATGGGGGCGAAATCGCCCAAATGGTGCGGAAGTTTGCCGACTTCCTCCGCGAACCTCGAGAGAGCCGTGGAGGGCCTGAGATATCTTGCCGGCAAACCGAGGGAAGTAAGCCGAGCACTCCTTGGCTATCAAACCCTGGCTCGGCCGGTGAAGCGAGGGCGAGGCGTTTCGGCCGGCGATCGACGCGGGCAATCTCGAGGAGATAGATAAGCTCTTAGCCTAAGGTTTATCAAGGAGGTGTATCATCCTCGGAAGTGGATAACCCCGTACTAGTTAAGAAGAAGAATGGGAAATGGAGAATGTGTGTTGATTACCACCACGGTCTCAACAAGGCATGCCCGAAGGATCCGTTTTCCTTTGTCAGCGCATCGACCAAATTGATGACTCCACCTCCTGCGAGGCGCTCTGTTTTCTCGCCTGGCTAATACCACCGGATCATGATGAACGAGCTCGATCAGCTCGCTACTCCTCGCTCATCCTCCCGTTTGGCGCGATCTCGCTACGTAACAATGCCCTTCGGTTTGAAAACGCCGCGCCACCTTTTCGAGAATGCATGCGAAGGGTCTTCAAGAGCTCCTCGGAAAGCTCGTAAAGCATATGTCGGCTTTGTGTTGTCAAAACCGAGAAGCGCTCGAAGAGCTCATCCCCGACTTCGAAAAGGTCTTTGCCAAGCTTCGAGTTTGGAGTCAAGCTCAATCCCGAAGTGTGTGTCTTGGTCCCTCGAGGAAGTTGCTTTGCCTTCATCGTTCGGAACGTGGCATCGAAGCCAACCAGAGAAAATGCGCCGCCATCACGAACATGGGGCCGATTAAGAATGTCAGAGATGCGATGCAACGCGACTCACCTGGATGCCCAGTCACGCTAGGAAGTCGTTTCATGGCTGCGACTCGAGGAACCTGAGCCTCCCACTCTACAAGTTCTTTGAAGAAGTCGGGCGCTTTTGCCCGGACCGATCGAGGCCCGGTAAGCTCTCGACTCGCTAAAGCAACTTCTTGCTAATACGCCGTGCTCGTCGCTCCTACGCCCGACGAGCCAATCCTCCTACATCTCGCCACCTCGAGAAGGTGAGGTGAGCACCGCGCTCGTCGTCGAAAGGGGAGGAGGAAGGGCACGCACTCAAGGTACGGCGTCCGGTGTACTTCATCGGCTGAAGTCCTCACCGAGGCACCAAGACCCGCACGCAGCTCGGCTTCTCGTGTACGCACCGCTATCACCCGACGCAGCTCGTGCATTACCGACTCCCATCCGGGTCAAGGTCATCTCAAGTTCCCTTTACGGGGTCATCCGTGGCCTCGGTGTTACAACGGACCGCATATTGAAAGGGGTCTATTGAGCTCATGGGACCCGACATCACCTACGCCCCGAGAGACGCCATAAAATCCTGGGCTGCTCGCACTTCATCATGAGTGGACCGAGTCGACGACCGCCTTCAAAGCCCGGCGACATGTCCGATCTTCGACGCCGTGCCGGCGGTCCGTAGTTAGTGCGGCCGGCGGCGGACTCCTCTTCATCACTCCGAACAAGGTGCGCATGAAGTACTCCATCCGCCTGCACTTTCCCCGCCCAACAACGTGGCCGAGTGCGAGGCTCGTGAACGGCTTGCGACGCGCGAAGCTCGACATCCGACACCTCGAGGTCCTGGGGCGACCGAGGCTCGTCAAGAACCAAGTCATGAAGGAAGTCGACCGTCAACCCGAAGATGACGCCTATCACCCGAGGAAGGTCCGAGGCTCGAGGAGCACTTCCACGGGCTCGAGGTCAACCACATTCACCGCCACCTCAACAACGACGCGGATGTTCTCGCTAAGCTTCGCGTCGGATGTCGCTCTTGTCCCGCCCGGCGCCTTCATGCACGAATAAATTTAAGCCGCCGATACGACTCAAAAAACGACCTGCGACGACAGACGCTAACTCGACCGCCAACGCCCGAAGCTCGGACCTATGGAGGTAGGCGGCTTCCACAAGGTCGAGCTCCCCCACGCGTGACTTGCCCTAGCCACGAACTCGCACCCAACCGGGTTCGGGCGCTCGGGGCCGGGTCGAGCTGGACCTCTACAACTCCGGCCTCGACCGCGGATCCCACTCGCTCCGGTGGTTCAAGGAAGGCAAGCTTCCCCTGTGCAAGAGGAATCCGGGCGCCGCACGAAGGGCCAAGTCGTTCGCCCTTGTCGGGCAAGAGCTCTACCGGGCGCGGAGCATCCTGGCCCTCCGGGGCTGCATCACCTACGAGCAAGGGGAGAAGCTCATCGAGGAGATCCACTCCGGCGAATGCGGCCACCATGCGGCACCACGAGCTCTTGTTGGGAAGTCGTTCCTAGGTTTTTTATGGCCAACCGCCGTCCATGGACGCCATCCGACCGTCCGACGCCTGCCGAAGGATGCCGGTTCTTCGCCAGCGTACCTTGCACCTCGGCTCAGTCCCTCCCGGGCGATCCCACTCACTTGGCCATTCGCGGTGCAGGGGCCTCGATATGGTGGGACCCTTCAAGAGGACAGCCGGGGGCTACGCACCTCCTTGTCGCCATCGACAAGTTCTCAAAGTGGATCGAGTCATGCCCATCGCGTACCGGCGAGGAAACCGGCAAGTTCTTCAGGCATCATCCACCGCCGGGTTCCGAACTCCATCATCACCGACAATCCAAGCACAAACCGTGGGAGAGGTCTTCATCGACCGGTGCGGCCCGATCGGCATCCGCATCGACACATCCTCGGTCGGTCACCCGAGGACCAACGGCCCGAGGTAGAAAGAGCTGCGGCATGATCCTGCGGGCGTGAAGTTTCGCATCTTCAAGGCTCGAAAAATACGCCCCCGCGGTGGCTCGCCGAGCTCCGTCGGTCGTATGGAGTCTTACGACAACGCCAAGCGAGCCACGGGGCGGGCGCCGTTCTTCCATCTTCGGATCGAGCGTGCCTCCCCAGCCTTGACTGCGGTTGGCCCAGCGTCGGGCCTTCAACGAGCACAGCCAACGCGGCTCGAGGACGCCGCCCCGTCCCAGCTTCAGCGAAGCCCGGGGGCATCGCCTCATTCACTCCGCCAAATACCTACGGTCTATGAGGCGCTACCGACTGTCACGCCAAGGGACGAAGCTTTGGCCGGGCGACTACGCCTTGGCCCGAGTCGTAGCTCAAAAGACAAGCACAAGCTCTCGGCGCCGTGGGAAGGGGCCCTTCACCATCGACCAAGAAATCTTGAGGCCGGGCACGTACAAGCTCAAGGACCACCAAGGCCGAGTCCTCACCAACGCATGGAACATCGAACAGCCTACGTCGCTTCTACCCCTAAGTGTATTTCGAAATGTCGTAGCTACAAGAGCTCAATAAAAGCACAAATTCGATGCAAAAAATATGTGCAAGCATTTCGAATTCTTTCCTTAGCACATTTGAGTTAACGATCGGCCTTCGCCCGGCGAAGACCCGCCCTTTTGCTCGGGGCAAGGATCGGGGTGCACACCCCGGGGTGCACACACCCCACGTTTTTAACACACGCTTTTTGCAAAACTAGCGAAGTTTAGAGCTCGCCGACGGGCCGAGCTCAAACCCACGAACTTGCTCTTTCTCCTCTCAACTCAAATGACGTCCCAAAAACGACTAAGTTATGAGCTCACTGCTAAAGAGCATGGCACGACTGCCTGACGACCTCCCGCGCCCCTGTGGCCAGCGATATTCATTGAGCACGAGCTCCCTTAAAGTTTTTACAGTTTGCCTCGGCTATGAGGACTTAGCAAGTTCACTAACAAAAAGAGGCCAAGCCTTGAGCTCCTACTCCCGCGCAGGTGGGTCCTGGTCCATCGGGCGTCGGGCGGGGACGCCTGCGCCTTCCTCCCTCGGCGGGCTCTTCGGCCGCTCCATCTCCACCGGGGGGGCTCGAACACCTCGAGCTCCTCGGCGGCAAGTTTGAAGAGCTCTAAGAGAGCTCCGCGGTGGCGACCTCAGCAGCTGGCCTTCCGATCGTCGGTGTCGGCATCGTCAACGCCCGGCCCCACCCCGCATCTTCACGATGTTGACCTCAAATTTGGGGTAGTCGGTGAAGACGACGCTGACGCCTTTGCGAACCACCGCGCCCCTCCGCCTCCTCCCGTCACTTGCGGCGGGATGGCTGACACCCGCTCACCGGGTTTGCCGAGTCCGCCACCCCGGGCGTCCGCAGACGGCCTCAACCCGGATCGAGACCCTCACGAGCGGCTTGAGCTCTCGGCTCCCTCCGGCCTTAGCGGCGCACTCTTGGAAGCTCCCGGCTCCTTCCTCACGCCGACGAGTTCTTCGGTGCGCCGCTCAGGTCGCCTCCTTCTCTGCAGGCAAGGCGCGGTGTGCTTCGGGAGGCTTCGGAGGCGGCGAGCTCCCGACTCTGTCCCGGCCTCCCACGCCGCCTTCGGGTTTTCGCTTCGGTGCAAACAAAGGCAACGGATTAGACGCGAGCCACAAGGCCATTGGGACGTTAAAGATGAGGCGGCGCCTTCGCTTACTCCCACAAACCGTCGTAGAGCTCTTGCTCGTTGTACGTAGAGCTCATAATTCTCGGCTTCAAGCCCGGGCCCGCTCCGCCTCCGAGGCGCGAGGTGCACCCTCAACCTCGAAGCTTCTCGCTGGTGTGGGTCAAGTCCCGCCGACGAGGGACGGTCGGCCTCGGGCCAAACAAGCAAGACAAGAAAGACAGGGGCATGAGCACTCACCCTCGAGCCCGGCGTCACGGTGGCGAGCTGCTGCCCCGCAAGCTCATCCCTTGTCCTTCCTCGAGGACTCGGCTCGGCTCAGCGCCTGAGCGCTCAAGCCCTTGTTGTCGAGCGGGCCGAGGGGAGTCGAGCTCCTCCCCATCTACTCGCTCCTGCTCGACGCCTCGAGCTCCTCTCCCAGCCGGGTCGCCTCTCCCGCCGCGGCCGCCCCCTCGTTTGGGTCTCTGCCCGCCTCCCTCCGCTCCACGAGGACGGCCGCCTCCCCGCCCTGAGCCTCCGTGGGGACCGTGCCGAGCTGCGAGAGCCAAGCTGCTTCGCATGACATCTCCGCTGCTACAACGTCGTCCAGCCGCCTTCGATGAAACGCCGGCCTCGGGGAGGTCTTTGTCGGGCGGTTGTATCCCCCCGATGGCTCTCCTTACGCCCTCTTCTGAGCCACAAACGGTTAAACGAGAAAAGACACGAACGAAGCCCCATTTGCCGCCGCGGCGACAAACCTCGAAAAGACGACGGGCACACTTCCGGCCGGTCTGACATGGTCGACGATTCCGCCTCCTCCGGCGGACGGCGACGGCGCGGAGCGACCGGCGCATAGGCCGGGGATGGCCATGTCGCGCTGGTGGAGGGCGCTCGTCGCGCGACAAATAAGACGGATACCTTGGCCCCCTCGACTTCGATCGCCTTCATCAAGGAACGGCACCCCGGACGCGGCGGCGTTGTGGTGGCGGCGCCGGCGATGGCCTCGTCTTCAAGCCCTCATCACGGCCTCGCGCCGGGGTCCGCTTCCACCACACGGCATCCTCGTCGTGAAATCTCGACGACCTCCTCGGCCGAGGATGGGCCTCGACTCCTCGGGCTCCTCCTCGGTATCCCTTGCGGCCGGGGACTCCTCCGAACCGCCTTCTCCATTTAGTCACCGCTAACGAAGCCGCACGACCAGTGCCGGCAGCCCCGAGGCCGTCACGCGGAAGCTCTTCGGCCGAGCTCGGCACGGTCCTCAACGCCGGCCGCGGAACGGTCGGTCGAGGAGGAGTCCCGAGCCGCGAGGCCCGAAAACCGCCGAGGCGGTCGACAATGCCCCTTGAAGGGGAACAGCTCCATCATCTTCGAGCCTCCCCCGCGCTCCGCCCGTCGCGTCCCCCGCCCCAACATCGAGCTCGTCGCGCCGTCTCCGAGCCGCCGGCGCGCCAGAGCCTCCACCGGCGTGAGCTCATGGTCACGGCGGCCATCGAGCTCGTCATCTCTGCCGAGCCGCTCCGGCCGAGCTCGACATCGTCTTCAGGCGCTTCGGGAATGCCGTGCCGCCCTAAGTGCAGCCAGAGGTCGACACCTATGATCGACCACTTCTGACCAATCGATAACACCTGAGGGCGGAAAGCCTTACGGCGGCCACCCTTCTCTCTTCTTCTTGGCGCCTCGCCCCGGGCCCCGGGACGCCCGACCCGGCACCGGCCCCGCGTCGGGGCTTAGGCGGCTGGGCGGCCGGTGGCCGGGCAGAATCGGGCGCGCTACGCGCTTAAGGTTACTACCGGGTTGTGGCGAAGCTCGCGGGGTTCCAGGCGGTCCAGGCCTCGCCTGAGAGCGCTGCTGACAAGCGAGGGCTCACCTCGCGTTTCCGACGGCCGGGCTCCGTGATTTCGGCCAAGCCTGCTCACGCCTGGGCTGACGACCCCCCTCCTCCTCTCGTCGAGGGGCCTGCGAACGTCGGCGGGGCACCTCGCTCGACTCCCGCAGAAGAGGAGGTTGGGAACCGGAAAGGGCGCACCACGCCAACCTATAGAGCTCGAGCTCGTTGGAGGCTTCGAACAAAGAAAAGAACGAGGCTAAGACAGGGCGAGACGAGCACCTCACGCGGTGCGAGAGGTCTCTAGATCGGGAGGATCCGGGGAGCTCCGGCGCCCTCACCCCGTCCCTCACCGCTTCATCCAAACTCCACTGGTCGACGGTGAGACCCGGGGGGTTCGCCGTCCCCACGAATGGGGCCTTCTCCTCCTCCATCTCCCATATCGGGAGCGGCGGCCCCGGAGGGGCACCACCGCCTTGCCGAGCCAGGCCTCGATGTGTGGTTCACCGTCGGCCCGGCGTCTCGGAGCGCCTTGATCTTGCTCACGGCCGCCTCCACGTTCTCCACCGTGTTGTCGTGCGGGCCCTCGCGCCCTGGCGGCTCCCCCCCTCGAAAGTGCGGCCGGCCATACCGCGGCAGAGGGAAGGAGAGGTCGTTCTTGAGGTAGAACCACTCCTCCCTCCACCCGGGGTTGGCCGACCAGGAAGTCATCCTCCGGGAAGGACTCCCGGACCTTCCCGGCAACTGTAGATCGGCATGCACGGTCCGGGGGCCGGCCGCCCCCCCCCGGCACGGCTGAATCTTGCGAATCGTAGTGCTTGAAGGGCTCCCCAAATGGGAGGGATCCCCAACCACACCTCGCAAAGCATCGTGGAAGACGGGGAGAGGAGAAGCACCTGCTCGCGTGAGGTGCCGGAGCTCGACGCCCAAAGACGCTGACGAGCCGCCCGAAGAAGTCGCCCGCGGCATTCCGGCCCCGCTAGTGGAAGGCGATGAAGGAGACGATGTACCCCTCCGCGTCGCACCTCGTGGATGCCGACGGGATAATCCACTCCTCGGCCGCCCAGCGGGTAATGGCGACCAGCCGACGGTGTCGCATCGCTCGATCTTCCCCACCGTCGCCGTCGAACGCGACCACGAGCCCATCTCTTAGTCACCGATGAGTCGTGGCCGGCCAGGAGGCGGAAGATTGGATCTACGAGTGGGTGGCAGCGATTGAACTCTCTCTCTCTTTCTATGCGTGAAAGAAGGCAAGAGATGGGAAGGTAGATCCGCTCCCAATCTCCCTCCTCCTATTTATAGAGCTCGGATGCGGCGAGGCGACGGAGAAGAAACCGCCGGGGGGACCCACCACGCACCACGCCCACTTGCAATCGACGCCCGGCGAGATCGACGCGACGCGCGACATCCGGCGGAAGCCGAACGGCCGCGGCATTATTACTCCCACCAACGGTAAAAATCCCAACGGTAAGATCTCAACGGTTATTTTTTGCTAACGGGTCCCAAGAGCTCGGCACAGCGGTCGATTTGCCGAGCTCCAGAAAACAGAGCGCGGCGACGCTCAGCTCATCGCCCGGGGTTCAAGGCCGGCTCAGCTCGAGGAGCCGAGGCCGCCCCGGGACATCACGGGAGGAGCGCCACGGGGAGCGGCATCGATGGCCCACGCCTCGAGCTCGTGAAAGGGCTCGGGGCTTTCCACTTGCGCAAGGTCCGGTCGCCGAGGACCACGATCAATTCTGAGCTAACCTCGCCGACGGAGCCGTCGCCCGATATCGCTCGCTCGAGAATTGCGGAAGTTGAATCCTCGTAACTTTGAGGTTGATCCACCAGCGGTCAAACGAACGAGCCGACGAGCTCGAGCCTCACCCGACCATCCGATGGCAGCTCCCCGAGCACTCAATCTCGGCCAACGTGGGCAAGATTGAGCTCGAGCTCACCACCCGGCGAAGCGAACGCAAGAGGAATGGGTCGACGAGCCCACGAAAACTCTAAAAAGCCTCCGCGAGAACCCATTGTTCTCACGGAGCCTCGGGGCACTCGCGGGTGCGCCGCCGCACCCCCGGCCAAACATCAATTCCACAACAAGGGCTGCCTCCACGACGAGCCATCGTGAGGATAGCATCCGGGAGAGACCTCATCTCTCCCAAATGCTCGGGGGCTACCGTGGGGATCGATATTTAGATACCCCTCAGCGAGCCCTTGTCTCGGCATGACCGCGAACGAGACATCCCGCTGCCGTGGCTTGTGAAGTCCTCGCGGCATGAGCTCCCCCCATGAGACAGATCTCCGTCTCGCCTCGGGCTCTCGCAAATGAGCTCCTCGAGGCGAAGACCCATCGTTCCGCACCACCTCGAGGGTCTCCTCCAGCCTACTGGCCCCCTCATCTCCGGTGGCCGGACCCTCGTCGAACCTCTTTTCGCCTCGCTCGAGCTCCCCCACGGCGAGCACGCGAGACGGCTGCGAAAAGAACCCGACCGCCCCGCCTTCCGAAGAAGTGCAGTGCGGGGAGTTGGTCAACAACCCTCTGACAAACCCAACCACTCCCTCACCGGCGGAGAGCCCGTAGAGCTACAGCTACGGGGGGCATCCCGTCTCGACGCCTCGCCATACCCGTCGGGCCGGTACATACGGGGGCGACTTCCCATCGGCGGTGTGGGCACGCCCATGCAGAAGGCGTCTTCCAGCTACGATTAGAGACAGGGGCGACGCCAGACCTTGCCTAAACCCCGATCCCCCCGTACGACGACACGACCAATTTCAGCATCCAAGGCACCCAGGGGGCTCGAGAAGCTCTCCCTGCTTGCTCGAGAGCTCATCCGAGCTCTTTTCTTGCATCAAACACTCGCATTATGTATTTTCACTTTCTTTAAAACTCCTCACCTCGATGAGAGCTCTCGAGCCTCGCCCCTTGCGACTATAAAAGGGGACGCAGCCCTCCGTTTGAGGGGGGGGGGGTTCGGATTTTCAACACCCACACCCGCACTCACACACACTCGATATTGGCACTAGCCTCAATCATAGAGACTTGGGGAGCCCTCTCCCTCTCTCTCCCTGCTTGTACTAGCCCCTGCATGAGCATTTGAGCTCTGGATAGTGACCACACCGGATTAGGGAGCCCGATTTGCCCCTGAACCAAAGATAAATCTTGTGTCATTGTCTCTAGAGCTAGGCCATTGGAGCACGCATTAGCCGACATTATTGGTGATTTGTGGTACAAGACCACGACACCTTTTGTTCGATCTTGAACCCGTGGTGCTAATTCGCTTTGTCGTAGGACCCGAGAGAGACGGTGGTTGGCTTCAATCGTGTGGTCGAGGCCGACCGGCATTGAGGGCCTCCCGGGAAGGCCGGGTGGCTTCTCGTCCCGGAAGGGCTTGCCCGCGTCCGCTGCACCGCGAGCGCCCGAAAGATGTCACACGCCGAGCGAGCACATTCGCGGTCAAGGAGCACGCCGCCGCCGAGGCTCCTGAGGGGTCGCCGGCGAGGTTCGCCAAGGGAGCGGGCGCGATGAAGCATGAAGAGGAGTCATCGCCGTAGCCGCGGCCGCCGCGAGCCTCATGCAAAGGGAGCTCGGCGACCCGTCGGGCCTTGGAGGATAAGGAGCTCGAGCGCCCCCGCTGAGCGCCGGGCCCCCGACGCTGGAGAGGAGCGACGCCAGTGAAGGCGCCCTAGGACCGCGAGGCCGAAGTTGGAAGGTGAGTGATCCTCTTCGAGCTTGTTGTCTTTCTCCTCTGCCTTTTGAGCCTCAGGGCCGATAGGGTGGGTACCCTAGTTTACGCCATTACGGTACGCCGACGGCCGATTTTGTTTTTGCGTGCCGAGGCGAGAGGATCCGCTCGATGCCGAGAATCTTTCTGCGGGAGGAGCGGAAGAGCTTTATCGGCGCCGCATGTAAGGCGCTTCTCTTCCACCTTTGAATCTCATGATTTTGATTTGTTCGTTTCTGCATAAAGAAGAAGAAGTCTGCCGGGATTGGCTCGGGAGCTTGAGGTCCCGACGATCCCTGGCCAAGGAGTCTCGCTGACGATACCCGCTTCATGGCCGAGCAGAAGAGAAGGACTTTCAAATAGGGACGTGACTCGTGGCCGTGCGAAACGGTCTTGAAGCGGCCAGGAACTGGCCCGGTCAAGGAAGCCGGCCCGGCGGGTCCGGAGCGGGCGGGCGGCGGCCGGGCCGCGCGCGCTGTAGGCGGAGCGCTGGCACACCACCTCGTGCTCGCCGTCCGGGCGTCCCGCGAGGCCCCCTGGGTTGAGGAGGTGGATGGACCGGCGCACCGAGTGCTTCGCCCCCCGGCGTGGTGTGAGGACAATGCCCGGCCCGTGTCGCCCATAAGGCGGCTGGCCGTGGTCCCGCCCACTACCCCGAGCTCCGTGCCTCGACCAAGATAATGGGCAAGGGCTGGCCCGGCCCACGAGAGGGTGTCGAGCTGGACGACGTCGTCCCCGCCAGCGGAGGCGACTCGATGAAAGCCGCCAAGGAAGCTTTTCCGGCTTGCCGTCGAAAGAGCTCGGTGTTCGAGCCTACGGGCGAGGAGGAGGTAGAAACGGACTCGTCCGGGCGATGTGGAGTAGGCTGCAAGGTTAGGTAGCTTGAGGCGCCTGCCTTTGTTATTAAAACCTAAGTCCCCGAGCTTGGGGCAAGATGTAAACATAACAAGTTATTTTCCTCGCTATGGATCACCCATTTTATCTTCCCGTGATTGTGCTTCCGACTAGCTCGTGGTTTTTACGAGTTTGCCTCTTGTCGGTCGAGGGCAATCGGGCCCTTTTCTCGTTGGCCGCGGGGGCGCTTAGGAGCTCTCGCGTTGGAGGCGGCGCGTTGGACCTCGCCCAGAAGATGTTGCTCAGGGAACCTTTAGCTTGCGGACTCGACTCGACGCTTTTGGAAAGATAGGTAATGAGTGCGAGGTTGAGCTGGTCGAGCTCTTCCTCGAAAGTGTTCGTGTTTTTTGCGAAAAAGAGTTCATAAAAAGGGGGTGCGCCCCCCATCCCCTCAGAGCGCCCAAGAGCAAGGGCAGGGCCTTGCTTGGAGGTAAAGGGCAGCCATTGCTTAACAAAATGTGAAAAGAGATCGAATGCTTGCACAATTTTTGCATCGAGGTGTGTCATTATTATTCGAGTTCGCATAAAAGTGACATTACAAAATGCATCTAAGGGTAGAAGCGACGTAGTTTGCTCGATGTTCCAAGAGTTGGCGAGCTTCGCACCGCGGAGTCCCGGATCTTGTATGAGCCTCGGGCGAAGGACTCGAGGCGATGGTGAACGGTCCTTCCTGTGGCGCAGAGAGCTTGTGTTCCTCCTTTGTGCTCTGTACTCATCGCAGGACTTGGTCACCAACCGCGGCGCCCGCCGAACGTGGGCGGTCGTGGGTAGCGGCGCATCGGGTTGCCGGGTATTTGGTGAATGCGCGACCAAGGACCTCACGGGCCTCTTCGAAATGGGCTCCACGGCGTCTTCGAGGTGAGGTCCGCTTCCGGCGTCGTTGTGCGCTTGAACTCGCTAAGCTAACGAGTCGAAAATGTTGGGAGCACGGCTTGGAAACCCCAAGCGAGGAAGAAAGGTGTGCGCCCCGATGTTCGCTCTGAGTGGTCCCGAGGCTCCATATGACTCTGGGGGAGCTCGGCGAGCCATCTTCCTCCGAACTCCGTCCCCTCTGAAGATCCTCGGCTCAATCCCCGCAAAATCAAGCCGCTGGCGGCGTTTGACCTGCCCGTTTGTCCTTGGGTGGCTGACGGAGGCCCGCCTCTGAGAACGTTGTAGTCGCCGCACCGATCGAAGAAAATCTGCCCTGAAGTTGGTGCCGCTTGTTGTCGGTGATGATCGAGTTTGCACGCCCGGCGGTGGATGATGCCGTCGGGCTGTCTTGACCGTCTCTCTGCGATCTCGTGCGTGAGATGGGCATCACCTCGATCCACTTGTGAACTTGTCAATGGCGACGAGGCGAAGGGACCGACCATGTCAAGGCCCCGCACCGCGAAAGGCCAAGTGATGGGGATCGTTTGGAGGGCCGGAGTCCAGGGAGGTGCGTTTGTTTGGCGGAACGGCATCCCTCGCAGGCGGCGTGCGATCGATTGGCGTCGACAACGGCCGGCCGCACAAGAGGCGGAACGCCTTGCCCACCGGGGCTCGTGGGCCGCGTGATGCCCACATCGCCGGCGTGGATCTCTCCTCGATGAGCCGTGCCCCCCTCAAAGGTGATGCGGTTGGAGCACCCCAGGCGAGCCCCTCCTATAGAGCTTAAGCCGATGACAACGTAAGGACTTGGCTCGGAAGCGGCGATGCGCCTAGCTTCTTCCTTCTCTATAGGGAGTTTGCAGATCCCAGAGCCATGCCAGGATGGGAGCCGCCAATCGGGTCTCGGGCTTTCGCTCGCGGCCGGCGAGGACCCTGATCCACGAGGTTGACCTGACCTCCAAGACCTCCACCGGCGAGCCGCTCGAGCTCGAGAGGTCCCGGCCCTGCGGGCGCACAAACGGAGTCCCCGACGGTCAGGCGGCGGTTCGAACCTTCCCTCGAGCCTGATGGAAGGCATGTACCCGTCATGCCCAAAGACGTGCGGGACCTCGTAGTCGACGGAGGCGAGCTTGGCGAGGACGCCGGGCGGCCACCGCTAATCGACGACGGATGTGCAACTCTAGCCCGTCAAGCCTCTTCGAGCTCGTCCTTTACGAGTACGAATCATCCTTGGCCGACGCAGTTGGGCCCCTTCGGGTGGCTTGATCGCCACGAGCTTAGAATCCCTCCGACCTCGAGGCGCTTTGATGCCAAGCTCGACGGGCGATGCGCATGCCGCTCACCAAAGTTGCGTGACAAAGAACGCTGTTGGAGGGGGGTGAAGTGAAGGCGGATCGAGGGCCTCATGCGCATGTTGCGCGTGATACCGGGCGACTGCACCCGCTCCGGCACTGCACTTCACCGAGCCGCCGAAGCAGAGCTGCCCAAAGACTGACGCCACAAAGTGTCTTTAAAGACTGGGTCTCCGCCCACTGCTATGAAGTCGGGAGGACCCGAGATGGATGGCGCCTTGGGGTATAGGAAATGTCCGATCTCATGAGCTCGACTTCCTCACTTGGCGATGCGCGCCCGCGGGCTCGGGGTCGTGATGATCTCGCCGAAGGGAATTTGAGACGACGACGGGGTGAGCGGCGGGTGTCGAGCGATTGCGCGCTATGATCGATCGAGCCGCCGTAGGCGAAGCCTCGAGCCGAGGGTACGCGGCTCTCGTATCGGAGAGGACTTCACCGGCGCAGACCGTCGGCTGCACCCGAGTGCGGGCCTTCTTCCCTCCCTTTCACTACGAGGACCGTGGCTCACCACTGTGCGGCCGCTGGATGTCAAGAAGATTGGTTCGTCTCGGCTTGGGCGGGAGTATGGCGGGTTAGATCAAGAGCTCTTTGCAGAGCCCCAGTGCTGACTGGGCCTCGCTGGTCGAGCTAAGCGCTCCCACTTCTTCGAGGCAGCTTGTATAAGCGGGGAGGCTTCGTTAAGCCCAGCCGAGCAATGAATACGCTAAGGCGCCAAGCACCCGTAAGCCGCCTGCGCTCTTGGCGTTCTTGATAGGGCCCATACATGTTGCGGATGGCCCCGATTTTTTCGGGGGTTGGCTTCGCCGATGCCGGCGCTGGACACGATGAAGCCCAGAGCTTTCCTGGGACTCGAACACACATTTTTCGATTGAGCTTTACCCCAAACTCACGCGAAGCTGGCGAAGACCTCTTTGAGGTCGGGGATGAAGGCTCTCCTGCGCTTCGTCTTGACTATGATGTCAGCTGGGACGTATGCCTCCATGCGCTTCGAGAAGCTCTTTGAAGACTTTCTACATGCACCTCTCAAAGTGGCGCCGGCGCTCTTTAGCCCGAAGGCATGGTTACGTGAGCGGCGTAACGCCAAAGGGAGTGATGAAGGAGGTGGCGAGCTGATCGAGCCTCGCTTCATCGCGATTTGATGATAGCCTGAGTATGCGCCGAGAAAACAGAGCGTCTCGCACCTGAGGTGGAGTCAACGATTTGGTCGATGCGCCGCAAAGGAAAACGGATCCTTTGGGCATGCCTTGTTGAGAGACTCGTATAATCAACACACATTCTCCATTTCCCATTCTTCTTCTTAACTAGTATTGTGGGTTGGCTATCCACTGATGATACACCTCCTTAACAAAGCCCGCCGCTAAGAGCTTATCTATTTCCTCGGCGATTGCTCACGCGCCGCCGTTTAAACGTCGGAGCCGGGCCGCCCACCGGGCCGAGAGAGGCTTGATGTTTATGAGTGCTCGGTAACTCGTATGCCGCATGTCCGAGGGTCTCACGCGAATACGCCGAGGTTCGAGGCTGAGGGAAGTCGACGAGCTCGCTTCCTATTTAGGAGGAGCTTCGGCACCCGACGCGAATCGGTGCGCCCTCCCTCCGACCTTCACCGCCTTGGCGTCCGTCCTCCGTTCCATGATCCCGCCGCCTCGTCGACGGAGGAGCTCGGCCACCTTGCCGGACGTGCTCGCGCCTTCTTTTCCGGCTGAGTCCGGACCCCACACCCACGCAGCATCTCGGGATGAGCTTCAGACCTATGAGGGCGCTGGGCCATCGCACGGCCCCCTTGTCACAGCTGAAGGCGCGTCCAAGGTGGAGTTGACGATCACGCTCTTCGGCCCGTGATCTTGAGCTTGAGGTGGTATTTGGGGACTGGGGACGGCCATGAACTTCGCGCAGCATGGCCGGCCCCAAAGAAGGCATGGTAAGCGCCTTGTACGGAGCACCTCAAAGGTGAGCACTTCCCCTCGGAAGTTGCCTGGCCGGGTGACGGGAGGTCAATCCTACGAGCCGAAAACGCCGCTTCTGACTACCCCGGGATGGGGTCCGTGGAGGGTCGGAGTCGAAGCCTCGCGTGATGCCGAGAGCCTCCATGGTGTCGATTACATAGAGGGAGGTTGAGGCCGCTTCCACCGTCCATCAGCACCTTGCCGAGGTGCTTGGTGCCGACTATGGGATCGACGACGAGAGGAACCTTCCTGATGCGGACGGTACGGGGATGGTCCTTCTTGTCGAAGGTGACGGGCCCTGACCACTTGAGGTAGGAGGGCGCCGCCTCTCGTGAAGAGGGACTTCGCCCAGTTTCTTCGCGCTTTGACTCGCAGACGCTAGTGGGCCACCAAGACGAACGATGACGCGCCGCCCCTCGAAGAAGACGCCCCCCGCCTCGCCCGCCGCCAAACTTCGCCCCCCATGGTGTGCCGCCGCCCGCACTCCTCCCTTCCCCGCACTCATGAATCTTCAGAGCCTCAGTCCTCGACTTGTGCTTGACCGGCCCTCGTGGTTGGGGTACGGCAGGCGAGTTCTTCGAAGAAGTCCTTGGGAGCACCGGGCCACAGCCTTGGCCCCCGGCTTCTTTTCACACCGCCGCGATGAAGTCATCCCCGCCACGCGTGTTCTTGTTCTTCTTCTTGGGCCGCGAGTTCAGCCTTCGGGCCAAGTTCCCCATCGGCGGCCTTCCTTGCCTCTTGCCTGTGGTACCGTGGAGGACTGCGGAGATAGCCTCTCGCCCCCAGCGTGGTTCGTGGCGAGTCGAGGAGGTCCTTCACCCTCTTGGCTTGCGAGCGCCGAAGTTCACATGAGCGCCTCGCAGTCGCGGCCAAGGTGAAGGCGTGTGATGATCTCCGCATCGGTGGCGTCGGTGAGCCTATTGCAGAGCTTGGAGAAGCGCCGGATGTAATCGCGCAGGTTTCGTTCCTCCGCTGCTTGCGCCTACGGAGGTCTTCCACGGTTGCTCGGGCGCCGCAGTAGGTCCCCCGAAGTTACCAACGGCGATTATCGCTGAGGTCGCCACGCAAATTGCCGATCATACATGCGGCAAGTGCTCGAGCCAGGAGCGAGCCGTGTCGGTGAGGTATAGGGGAGGTTGCAGATGATGAAGAGCTCGTCGTCGGCTCCCCGCTTGACACGCTGGTGGGCGTAGTCTTCGAGCTGTGACTGGGTCCGCCTCCCTGCTGTGGCTTCGGGACGGGAGGTCGGGCTCGAAGCTGCTGAGGGAACGGCGCTGGCCGTGAACCCAGGCCGAACACGCCGTTCGGGTCTCCTCCCGTCCGGAGCTCTGCCCGCTTCCGCTATGAGCTCGGGTACTATCGGCAGGAGGGGAGCACGCCGCTTCCCCGACCTCGGGTCGGACTACGGCCGCGTCCTCCCGACCATCGTGAGCGCCGCCTCCTCTGCCAGGACTCGGGTTGGCGGTCGTCGTCTCGCGTCCGGCCGTCGCGACGGTCGCGGGCCCGATGTCCGGGCGCTTCGCGGCTCTCCGGCCGCCGCTGGGCCGAGGTGTCCCGAGTCGCTGCCTTCTCCCACCCGCCGACGCGGCGTGGACACGCTGAGATTCTTCCTCGGTTCGCCTCTCGCTGGAGGGAGGCCTCATGCTCTTCCCCGAGGCGTCAGGCGACTCCGAAGCTTCCACCTGCCGCTTCCGCTGCTTCTCGATGAGGGAGCGTGAACCGGGCCGGTGGAGCCTTCGCAGCTTCCGTGCCTCGTGTCCGGGAGCTCGTGGAGGAGCTCGCTGCGCCGCGGAGGTTTTGGCGCCGTCATCCGAAGATCGGCGGGAGGTCATCGCCTCGCCGAGCGCGCCATCGCGCTTTCCCCTGCCCCGAAGCCTCGCACTGCCTGGGCGCCTCCCACCTCCTCGAGGAGGGCGCCGCTGCCTGCGCTGATCTCACGCCGCCCTTTCGAGCTCGCTCGAGGCGCTCGTGCACCCGCTGGGAGGGGCGCCGTTGAGCAAGCCGTCGAGCCTCGACCCCGAGCGTGCCGGGTGTGCCGGAGGACCTCGCCTCGCCCGGGTAGCCGCGCGACAGCCGCCATCCGGCTGCCTCGCACATGTAGCACTCGCGCAGGGGTCGATCCCGCGAGGCTCAAGCCGCCCGGCCATGTCTCGAGACCGGGTCGCCTCCAAGCTCGCGTCGGTCTCCCGGGCAAGAAGAGCTGTTCCCTCGCGGGTACATCTCGCCGTAGGTCCGCGAGGAACTCGCCGAGGGAGAGCTGCTCCCGCTCGCCGCATCGCAGACGACATATGGCGGTGGAGAAGGTGACGCCGCTGAAGAGCTCCCTGAGTCGCTCGTGGTCGAGGATGTGCGGAGCAGGTCCGCAATGGCGATGAAGAAGTGGTCGGCGCCGCCAGAGTGGGGCTTAGCGGACCGGAAGTCGGATCCCTGGGCCGGAGCGCATCAAAGACGCGTGCCGGCAGCTGCCGCTGACGAGGCGGGGCGCCATCTCGCCCCGCACTCATCCGAGGGAAGGTGGCTCCGACGCAATGAGCCCCTGAGATGGTGCTCAGTGAAGTCCGGGTCCCGGCGCACGGGCTACGGACGCGAATCTGGGTGGTGAAGGGAGCCATCGGGTGATGAACGCCACACCGGGCGCCGCCCTACCGCGCGCTACAACCGCTGCGGGTCGCGATACCACGTTGCCACAGAATCGATCGGCTAGTGTGTGCAACGATGGCCTAGCTCAAGAACAATGACACGATGGTTTATACTGGTTCGGGGCTACGGAGCACCCTAGTCCAAGGTGTGGCACTATCGAGCTCAAAGTGCTCGTGACGGGCGAATACAAGCCGGGCGAGAGAGGGAGATGAGCCCCAAGTCTCGTGGTGATGAGTGGAATCGAGCGATGTGTGTGCGTGTTTTCTGTGTGCGCAGGAGCTTGCCCTCCCTGGTGGCCGAGCCTCCCTTTATAGTCGCAAGGGAGCTTCACAGGGGTCACCGATCGAGGGGCTTTAGAGATAGAAGAAATACAAGCTTGGGGGTGAAGAGGAAGAGTTCCCTAATGTCGGCACGCCGCCGCCCTGGCTGGCGCCGCGGCGCCGCCGCCTCTACTTCCAGC